>QFEO01000368.1:0-33035 GCA_003316615.1 Amanita pseudoporphyria
TGTCACAGTTCATCCCTATTGCAGGGAACTTCTTGACCAAGCATACTAAGTTCGCTTAGCGGTAACACCATACATACTTGAGATTCATTTTGAGCGCTACACATGTATAATTAATGCGTTCACAAGTTGATATAATCAATCTAACCTGTCCGAAATTGACAGTCACTCATACTTGAGATTCATTTTGAGCACTACACATGTACGATTAACACGTTCGCAAATTGGTATAATTAATCTAACCTGTCTGAAATCGACAGTCGCTCACGCTTGAGATTCATTTTGAGCACTACACATGTACAATTAACGCATTCGAAAATTGATATAATCAATCTAACCTGTCCGAAATTGACAGTCGCTCATACTTGAGATCCATTTTGAGCACTACATATGTACAATTAACGCGTTCGCAAAGTGATATAATCAATCTAACCTGTCCGAAATTGACAGTTGCTCATACTTGAGATCCATTTTGAGCACTACATATGTACAATTAACGCATTCGCAAATTGATATAATCAATCTAACCTGTCCGAAATTGACAGTCGCTCAGAACGATGCAAGATCTAACACTAAGATTTGAGAGGGGCGTTGCTCCCTTTCTGTCTACCGGGTTCGGCGCAGGCATTCCTGAGCTTGTTTGATTAAAAAACATGTTGTCAAGGAGAAAAATGACTCATGACACGAACCGGAAATAGTATGACGCTTGTGGTGATATTGGATGAATTCCCGATGAAAAATTAGACGAGCCCTGAATGATATCAGGTGGGGCTTCCTAATCGCAGCATCATCAGAAAAAGATGGCAATGGCCACATACCACTGCCGATTGTGAAATTTGAAAAAGATCCGTGCCAATTGCTGGTATTGGGCGTTGACAGATGATGCAAAGGCTGAAGTCAATAACAGTAGTAAATTAACCACGGCAGTTCATTGATATTGCCACTTACATTAGAAAAGTGGGCAATTAACCGTTATAACTGATTAAATTCAGGCGTAGGTCATCATCTGACATAAAAGTAGATCAGCGATTGATACTACAGGATGATAGGCGTGCCTTAGTACACAATATGCTGGTCGTATTGTGAAAATTTCAGTAATGCCAGAATCGGATCACCCGCTGATTTGAGTTACAGATTATGCCACCCGGAGATAAAATCTAGCGATGAGGTGACGGAGAAAACCAGATGCGTCACATGCGCTGGTTAAAATTTCAGTTTTTCTGGGATCAGGACAACCCCCACTTAAACAAGGGAATGTGATCAGTGATAATGGCACCGAATTCGGCAACAAATTACCTAGTAGGTTAAGCCGACACCCGGCACATAGCAAAGGGTGCATCGGTAGAGAAAACCACCGCATATAACGGTTTTATTGGACAAAAACCTGCTTCAGTAATTGTTCCAGAGTCTGGAAAAAACCATGTCAGCCGACGCTCCTACAACGCATCCTCCAGGTAGTACCTACCTTAATATGTATACGTATTTTCCTAACCCAAGTTGGGACTCTACAGAAGTCCAACAAGCCATAGAAACGTGTCGCACTCGTCTTCAAGCAGTTTATAATGCATCGGCCAAGTTGGTCCACGCGGCATCCGCATCTGGAACCCGTGAGTTTAACAAACCCTGCGGATTACAATGGGTTATAACGCTAAGCTAAAGGCGCAAGAAAGAAGGCCGAAGATGCACTCACCGTACTTAAGGGAAAGCTAGAACTGGCCATTGATAGCCTTGAACAGGCAGAGACAAAGTACGGCCTATCAGGCCTTGCTTTGCCATTTCAGAATGCATCAAATCAGCCTGTTTTACCCATCACGCAGGCTGTCGAAGAAGTCCCTGCAAAAATGACGGTCAATAAGATAAAGATCTCGGTTGGAAAGAAAGGGAAAAATCGCGCTCAAGGCACTCTGGATGCAAATGTCGAGGATATCCCAGGGACTTCTACCAAGGCACAGGAGCAGGTGAGTCGTGTCCAACGAATGTGTCGAAGCAGGTCGTTTTACCTGTCGCACAGGCGGTTGAAGAAGTCCTCGCAAAAAGGAAGGTCAATAAGATAAAGATCTCGGCTGGAAAAAAAGGGCAAGATCGCACCCAAAGCACTCCGGGTGCACTAGATGCAAATGTTGAAGACGTTCCGGGGGCTTCCACCAAAGCCCAGGAGCAGGTGAGTTGTATCCAATGAACGTGCCGAAGTAGCCCGTTTTACTTATCATACAGGCTGTCGAAGAAGTCCCTGCAAAAATGAAGGTCAACAAGATAAAGATCTCGGTTGGAAAAAAAGGGCAAGATTGCGCTCACGGCACTCTGGATGCGCTGGATCCAAATGTCGACGACATCCCGGGGGCAGTACAGGAGCAGGTGAGTTGTATCCAGCCGCATTGAATCTGTGGAGAAATAAACTGTGTTACAGACAGAGATGGCTCTGCGGAGCATGCCAGCACCCACCGCCGTAACACACATAGGCAAGGCAGACACTGATAATATGCGTGTGGTTAGCACGAGCGATGACGTACCCACGTCGCTCGAGGGAAAGACAGCTGCGACTCACATTGAGCTCGAAAATTCCACAGTGCTGGGAACCGCCAGCGCAGCTAACGCTGTGCTGGGTCCTGGTGAAGTAATCCACGCTGAGTCAGGGACTGGTGGAGCAGCTAGTGCCGAGCCGAGGACTGGCGAAGTGGCTAGTGCCAAGCCAAGGACCGGTGAAGTAGTTAATGTCGAGCCGAACGCCAGTGAAGCAGCTAATGTCGAGCCGAACACCAGTGAAGTAGCCAATGTCGAGCCGACCACAAATGCGACACGCCCAGGAAGCTGCGGCCAAGATGTCAAAGGGAGTAGCGATGAGGAAGCGCTGGCAATGTCGAGGAAGCACGAAGTTCTGAAAGCCACCAGTAGGGCCGTTAACAAAAGGCGTAAACATGACAATGCTGGAAATGGCAATAATGCTGGCAGGAAGGGCGAGGGCGGTATTGGGGATGGATACAATTCGGATGAGATAAGTAAAAAAATGAAGCGCCGTAAAACAGATGAAGGGGACTCCAGGTCTGACAATGAGGAGTATAAGTTGTCAAGCGATGGAGAGGACGAAGAAGGCAGCGCTAAGGACTATGAAACCGATCCTGAAAGAAAGCAAAAAGCCTCTCAGAAGAACAAGATCTCGTCGAAAAAGGGCAAGAAAAGTAAGTCGAGAGCTAGCGTGCACCGGTCGGCGGCTAACATTATGATCCAGATGTTGAGATAAGGTTTCGCGACCTCGATCCTGGCGAGCAAAAGCAAGAAGAAGGTTAGTTATAGTCCTACTTTATGATTCAAGGTCCCAAACCTGATGGGTTTGTAGACGGTGCTAGGGCTGAAATTGAACGATTCTTGAGACATCCCCGGACCACGAAAATCGATCCGCACTACCGTAAGCTCATCCGCGAGACCCAGTCCCTCCTCCCAGAGGTGGCGACAACCAACCGAGAGCTTGCGCTGGAGTGCTTGACCACATCACAGTACAACATCTTTTGCCCCTACCATCACAAGGGAGACAAAGGAGGGCAGAACATTGATGGGACCGAGGGTTTAAAGCACGTCCTGAATGGAGTTCCGTTGCCCCGTAAAACAGTTACAGCTGAAAGCAGTAAAAGGCTCAAGAAGAAAGACTCATCTTTGTTAAACTCGTTGGGCGAGTACAGGAACCCCCGCTTGCGCGATGGTTATCTAAACTGCGGCTGTCGTGTTGACGATGCTTTGATGGACTTCTATTTTTGGAAAACTTGGACTCTGGAGGGCACAGTGAAAGGCGAACGCGTTATTGAAGGTCTTGATGATCAACGCATGACGCCGAGGATACGGTCCTTTGTGATCAAGGCTTTCAGTGAGGCCACATGCTTAACAGTCGACGACCTTTATACCGGGACTATCGCACCGATTCGCCACAAGGAGAAGATGTATCGCACCCAACTTGAATGTCTTCTCACCAAATATAATGACTTGCAAGCAGAGCTTGGGGGGAAAAAATTGAAATTGGAAGAAGATGAGGACAGTGGGGCCGCAAGCGGGGATGACGATATCGAGTTAGAATCTGATTTCTGAGGTATATAGTAGTTGATTACTAAACTCATTAAATAAAGGCTTAACGGTCATTAAATAAAAGCTTAACGGTCAAGAACTGACCGCTATAAGTGAGCGTTACCGGCTCGTGACAAGTGACAAGAATTCTTGTCACTTGTCACATTCTTAGACAAGCGTGACCTGGCTGTGTCGTTACAGCCGCGTCAGTAGATATGTTCGTGTTAGTCACACTGCTGTCTTCAATAATCTCTAACTGATAAGATATACTTAAATGAAATTATAGAGTTCATACATATACACACATCTCAATAGCCAATGGATAGTATTTGGGTACCAGTCAAGGTCATGCCAGTGGTGTAGAAATACTGTGCCATGAGAGGGGTAGATGGTGGACAAAAACTAGCATATGTGATGGTTCATAAAAACAATGACTTAATAGCTGATGGGCAGTATTCAGATGACAGGCAAGGTCATTGTGTGGAAAGACTGTGCCATAAGAGGGGTAGGTGGTAGACAAAGACTACTTTGTGTGGTGGTTTTTCAAAACAATGTCTCAATAGTTGATGGACAGTATTCAGACACTGGTAAAAGTCATGGTGTAGAAATACTGTGCTGCAACTGGGGTAGATGGTGTACAAAAACTACCACATGTGGTGGATTTTGAAAGCAATGTGCCACAAGAGGAATGTGTTCAGCAAAATGTGTGGAGCAGGCATTGGTATTCAAAACAAACACCATTACTGCCAGCAGATAGTATCCAGATACCAACAGTAGGCTTGGATGTGAAAAGGCATGGTGTTTATTTTTTTAAATTCTGTTTAACCCCCATCACAGTTACCTGTATGGTAGGGGAACCTCACCCTTGGACACTGCCTTTCTTTACACATCTGGCACTTTTGTTTCTTTTCCCCATTAGTGCAGCTGTGGCCCAGCATGGTGTTGAAATACCTTGATACAAGTGAGGATGATGGTATTGCAGTACCATACAGCAAAGCAGGCAGGTGGTGTCCAGAGACCAGTACACAACATGGTGTTAAAAAACAACATCTCACTGATAACTGGTGGATAGTCTTCAGATACTGGGAAAAGGCATGGTGTTCAAATACCTTGACACAAGTGAGATTGATGGTATTGCAATACCATACAACAAAGCAGGCAGATGGTGTCCAGAGACCAGTACACAACATGGTGTTTAAAAACAACATCTCACTGATAACTAGTGGATAGTCTTCAGATACTGGGAAAAGGCATGGTGTTCAAATACCTTGACACAAGTGAGGTTGATGGTATTGGAATACCATACAACAAAGCAGGCAGATGGTGTCCAGAGACCAGTACACAACATAGTGTTTAAAAACAACATCTCAATAACTAGTGGACAGTCTTCAGATGCTGGGAAATGGCATGGTGTCCAAATACCTTGACACAAGTGAGGATGATGGTATTGCAATACCATACAACAAAGCAGGTAGATGGTGTCCAGAGACCAGTACACAACATAGTGCTTAAAAACAACATCTCAATAACTAGTGAATAGTCTTCAGATACTGGGAAAGGCATGGTTAGGGTGTAACATGGGTAACACCATGGGTATTTTTATGAACACCTTGCCCATACCTGCATACACCATACCCTTTCTTACACCACACCCACAGGTAAGGGTTTAACCCATGGTTATTTTACAACACCATGGTGTCATCACACCTAGAGTTGGGCACAGGTATGACATGGGTTTCATGAATACTGACCATACCTGCTACCTTTAAACCCATGCCCACCATAATGTATGTCATACCCATGACAGCCTGTGACACTGAAAAAATGGGTATGGTATTGCCATGGGTGCAAAAACTTCACATGCTTGCTGTCTCCATATTAACTTCACATTCACAGTTGCATTCAACAAGGTGTGTGAAATCAAAGTGAAAGTTCTGAGGCTGTAGTGAAACAAAGGTATCAGTCTTATGCTGATGTTTTTGTAATGTTCCATTTAAGCTGTGGCAACTCCTGAGGTGCGACTTGCCAAACAGAGCCAACTAATATATACTCAAAACTCATCACTAGTCTGTGTGAGGTTACCAGAATGACATGCTCCAGGCATGACAAAAGTTTGGTTCATCTGGCTCATAGTTGACAAGCATTGGTCACCTTACATGATTTGGCCTCAGATTTGCCACTTGGTGGTCCACACCCTCAAGTGTTGTAATAATGCCCCATCCATATGTATTTTTGATGGGTTGAGGAATATGGGGTCATCATTGCTGAGAGTATATATGTTGAAGGAGGAGATCAAGTTCTAGCTGTTTTCTGAATCAACGTCCAATGTATTATGCATGTATTAGTCCACATTATACCATCCTTGACTGAAGCTGGAAGATCAGGCCACAATATTGAGTGTGTGAATGCTTATTTCCAAAATCCACAGTTCTCTGATGTTGAACCTGGTGCTTTGTCACTACCTATTCTACACACACAATCTACTTTGGAACCCTGATCTTCAGTGTGATGGATGGATAGCAGCAGTCCTTTTCTCACTCCAGGTTCAACTTCACCAGCAGATGAGCCAGCAACCCCTCTCTTGGAGAGTGACAATCTGTTAAATGCTGTCACAGAACCCCCCCACACCATTCACACAGTCTGGGGACACTTCCCCTTCTCTTGTGGACAATGAACCACTTCCAGTAGATCCTGTCATGTTGGTGAACCAGAAAAAGAAGAAAAAGAAAAAATCAAAGAAAATTGTGAAGGCTAAAGAGGTTTCCACTACTGCCACAGCACCAGCTCACAAAGGAACAGACACAGACAGTGCCCTACCTGTGAAGGGTATGGTGTTGAAATACCTTGACACAAGTGAGGATGTCAGTATTGCAATACCATAAAGCAAAGCAGGCAGATGGTGTTCAGAGACCAGTACACAACATGAGGTTGATGGTGTTGCAATACCATACAACAAAGCAGGCAGATGGTGTTCAGAGACCAGTACACAATGTGAGGTTGCTGGTATTGCAATACCATACAACAAAGCAGGTAGATGGTGTTCAGAGACCAGTACACAACATGAGGCTGATGGTATTGCAATACCATACAACAAAGCAGGCAGATGGTGTCCAGAGACCAGTACACAACATGGTGTTTAAAAACAATATCTCACTGATAACTAGTGGATAGTCTTCAGATACTGGGAGAAGCCTAAGGCATGGTGTTCAAATACCTTGACACAAGTGAGGATGATGGTATTGCAATACCATACAGCAAAGCAAGCAGATGGTGTTCAGAGACCAGTACACAAGTGACATGGTGTTTAAAAACAACCTCTCAATAACTAGTGGATAGTCTTCAGACACTGGGTGTTGAAATACCTTGGCATGAGTGAAGACAATGGTATTCAAAATCAATAATGCTACAGCTAGCTGATAGTATCCAGGTACCAGCACACAACATGGTGTTTAGAAACAACTTGAACATGTCAATAACTAGCAGTGGGTAGTCTTCAGATATCACAATGTTGAAATACCTTGGCACAAGTGAGGATAGTGGTGTTCAGAAATGACATGAGAGCTCAATAGTATATAAGAACCAAGATCTGGCAGCATTGTCACATGCTGCTGCCAACAATCAGTATATTGTCTGGTTGTGTTGTCACGTGCTACTGGAACCACCCACTGCACCTCTTTCTCAACAATCAGTATACTGTCTGGCTGTGTTGTCACATGCTACTGGAACCACCCACTGCACCTCTTTTTAGTGCTAAGTATGTGACTGTTAGGAACCTTGTGTCACACTCTGCCTGCCCCTTACTAGCAGTAACGCACTTTCCACCAAAAATTGGTACTGCCAGCTGTTCCCCATTATCACATGAGCATCTACAGCCAAGTTTCCCAATACTTCCTGCCCCCTTCATAGCATGGTTATTTAATACTATTGATCTCCATCCATCCATAAATATCACCTTACCATGCTTCCTAATACCATCCATTCATTGATATTTTCACACCCTTCTACCAATCTAGTTCCAAGGCTGACTGAAAGGAGGTTTTGGTCTTATATTGGGCCAGCTGCGTGGGATTTTGTAATGAGAATCTAAGAGACCAGCATTTGCTGATCATCAACATGCACAAATATACCCTGCTGCATGTAATTTGGCCTCGGATTTGCCACTTGGCAGCCCATACCCTCAAGTTTGTATGTACCTTTTACCCCAGTCCCCATTATCATGTGAGCATCTACAGCCAAGTTTCCCAATACTTCCTGCCCCCTTCATAGCATGGTTATTTAATACTATTGATCCCTGTCCATCCATAAATATCACCTTACCATGCTTCCTACTAGTAATACCATCCATTCATTGATATTTTCACACTCTTCTACCAATCTAGTTTGTATGTACCTTTTACCCTGGTAGCATAAAAAAACCATCTTTTTGATCTAAGCAGTGGTTTTTCCATACCACCAGCTCCCATACTAACCTGGTTTCTTAACACCACATACACCTTTTACATAACTGGTATAAGAAAACTGTCTACTTGATGAGTCAAGAGTGCCTCAGTTATTCTACCACTAGTTTCTCTACTAACCTAGTTTCTTAATACTGTATTCACCATTTTTAAAAGTGGTGTAAGAAAACTGTTCAAGATAGTGGTTGTACTATACTACCAGCTTCCCACTGATACCACATGCACCCTTATCCAAGTGGTTTAAAAAAACCATCAACTGATCATCTTGACCAGCTTCCCAGCTAACCTAGTTTCATAATACTACTTGCACCCTTATTGAACTGTGGTATAAGAAAACTGTCTATTAAGAACCAAGACAACATAAATACCAGGGGTGCCAATGGTATAATTTGTCACACGGTCAGTATATCGCCTGGCTGTATTGTCACGTGCTACTGGAACCACCCGCTGCACCTCTTTTTCAACAGTCTGGCAGCGTTGTCACGTGCTACTGGAACCGCCCGCTGCACCTCTTTTTAGCGCTAAGTACGTGACCGTTAGGTACCTTGTGTCACTCTCTGCCTGCCCCACTGAAAGGTGTTGAAACGTTGATGCATTGATGGCTGTATTCAATTGCTGATTACAACGCCGTCTCGCTCATTCACTATCTCACGCGCATGGCTCTGTTTATTTCCTGTGCCGTTCTCAGTCACCGGACGGACGGTCCATCAGCTAAGCGATCCAGGAGTCTTCATCAGGAGGGCTCTGAACTGGAACTAGAATCAGAACCTGCCGAACGTGTGGAAGCAATTAGCGACTACAGAATAGGAGGGCTATTTGTTTGCATGGATATCCGTTACGTGTCGGTGTTACTCTAGACACAGATAGTGTGGTTAATGAAAAGTCATACGGCTCGCCTTTCCGGCCCCATTCGCGTGTGTTCATTTATCAGCCGACTATAGTCGCTCTCCATTCTACCTGAGCATCTGTTGCCCATTTGCGAAAGTTCATGTGCTGACACGGCTGTGTCACGACGGCATTTCCGTCCTCGGCATCAGTCCCTAGCACCAGATTAGGCGTAGTGAGTGTCGTTCATATAGCACCAGCATGTAATGATTAGTTCACTAGTTCAATTCCATCTAAACGAGGTTTCCGCCTTATTGAAATTTGGACTGATCCACGCGCCTACCTGCCATTTCGTAAAGGGTGTTTTTTGAAGGCGAGTTTCTCGCAATTAAGGAAAGACCGATGCAGGTCTAACAACCAGTGCGAGCAAACAGTATAAAGGGCGGTATATTGTGTACTGCGGTTGGTGATGTGACCTCGCTTTCCCATCTCCACCGAGAATAGAGCAAGACCGATTAATTGTGGAGGTCAACACGATCTAACATAGACGCGTTCCGGGAAAGCATCTCGTGTGTTGACCCGAATCAACAGGGTGGGATGGATAGACTATAAAAGCTCAAGCGTTCGGCCGCTCGACCACAGTACCTGCAGTACTTGCACTCTACGGAGATGGCTTCACGCAACAATGATGAAATTGTGATGGCGTGAGCATTCCTACCTGTTATCCCTGCAGCGTTGCTCAATCGTTTCCCGGATTTAGTAGGCTTATGGAAAATCATCAGTGAGAAAGAACAATACTAGTAGGGGCTGAATTTTAAAGATGTCTGCAGTTTATCAAACTCCTTTCGGGCGATCCTAGTGTTAAGGTCAGACATGGGTTCGATTCTAAGACTAGAGACATTCAAGTCGTTTGTTTTCACGACTCAATTAGCGGCCGCAATATGAAAATTATCGATACTCCCGGCTTCGACGATTCACGCCCAGGCATAAGCGATACAGTTATTCTGAGGAAAATTCTTACTTGATGCGTAAGTCAATCTCAATCTCTCGATTCTGTCCCATAAACGGATGGAAATTCGCAAGTTACGGCGCGAAACGAAAGCTTCATGGCCTCATATACGTACACGGGATATCCGATAATAGATTCTATGACCAGGCTGGACGCGATCTGAGGATATTTGCAGTGAAAAAGCATACAACAATGTTGTAGTCCTAACGACATTCTGGGACCAACTTACTAATCGGCAAGAAGAAATGGATCTGGAAAAGGAGTTGAAAGAAAATGTTTTCCAGGGTCTTGGTAGATGGCTGCACTTGCCTTGCGCCGAAGCATAAGCCTGAAGACGGTGGCCCTTGCTTCATGCGACATGACCGGACCGTCGAGAATGCTCGCAAGGTTCTCCAGTATCTTATAAAGTTGAACCCTGCCTATACTCAGATCCAGATAGATATGTGTGAGAAGGGTATACCGTTTGAAAAGACTGCCGCCTGGTAGCAGTATCAACAAAAGATGGAGTGGGTTAAGGCGGAGCTCGACAAAGATAAAACAAGAACTAGGGGCGGCAACAGCGCTATGAAATGAGAACTCGAGGAGAAGATTGTTCAATTATAGCAAATGCAACAAACTATGGCAATGTGGGACAAACGCGAAACTTCTGCAAGATCTTAGTGACGTATTAGAAGAAAATAGGAGATTGAAGGCTATCTCAGCCTCTACCTCAGCTTCAGCCTCAGTCTCATCAACGAATGGATGGAGATTGGTAACATGGGCTATTCGATTGTGTGGGAGTGCTGTGTACCTGTGAAGTATCGAGGCCTTTCCTTTTCGATCTATAATTGACGATATGCTTCGCAGTTTATGGTGCGCTTTACGAGCTGCAGATATGTCCTAGATACCAAGGAAACGAAGACGATTTTGTAACCGACAGTGTTTGAGGATTTCAAACACAGGTTCTGGAGCGAGGTCCTGCCACACGGTTGATGGCGGAGACAACTGCCGCACTTGCCCCAAAAATAACACTTCAACATAAAATTCATGTCCGCCACACGAAAGCCATGGACGTCAGACGCGCTTCTACGTACGTCTCGCAGTCGTAGTTCATTTATGACTCGTAATGCCGCCCCCAACCTCGAGGCGCTCGATTCATTTATCCACACTCAACGACTACTCCTGGAGCAGACGCAGAAAGATATAGTCAAGCTCACAAAGTTGAAATCATACGTTCTCTCGCAATCAAACGCAGAATTAGAGAATCTACTTCGGCTACCCACGTTTTGAGTCACAGTAACGCTAATGAATGTATATCAGGTAGATGAATGAAGTCGGAGATGTGAAATACCCAGAGTATTATCGTCCAGCAATACCAAAGGGGGGTTGGGACGTCTTTAACGGTTGCGGTGCGTTTTCTAAGTCCCATCCCAGCAACTAATAAATCATCACCGTTACTTACTAACACACTATCTTACAGTTTCATAACATAAACAATGTGTCTCAGGCCAACCACGCTAGAGGACGATGAACCAAAGAAGCAGGAACTAAAGGAGGTCAATGGAGGTTCCCCTACCATGTGGACATGTGCGACGTGGGTAAAATAATAATAATAACCCCAACAACTAAGTACCGACCGTTTTTTTCCTCGCAAGATCCCGCTCCTCTCCATGCCTTGACACTCTCCATACAAGAAAAACACGCTTTAAGTGCCAAACCATCTCCAACCCAAATATCACCTCTATCGGACCTCCAACTCGTCAAACAACCCAAAAAGAGCATCATCTGTCCCGCCCTTGAGCATTGTGCCGCATATATGGCTCAGCTTCGCCGGAAGACGAAGAGGACGAATCAGACAAGGCGAACGATAAGAGTATTAGAAAATCGAGATGGACTGCGAGAGGGGAGAGGAAAGATCAGAGAGTTGAAGAAGAGAAAGATATACGCTAGGTTGTCTTTGCCTGGGATAATGAAAGGAAGCGTTTTCGTCAGGAGAGGTGTGGAGGACGAAAGTGCTGTCGTGGACATTACGGCTCCTGAGGCCTGAAGATGGAATTGGGATTGACAAATCTAAAGAAGCGGTCACGGTTAATCCTTTCGTTAAAGAAGAGGGAGAAAACATGGACGTCGATTTAACTTTCCTTCTATCGAAGAAGACACATATACCTTGCAAACGAAGACTAGACCGGCAAGGGTGCGCAGGGCAACAGACAAACAACGAGCACAACAGGAAGAAGAGAAGGCGTCGTCGAAAAAACACAAACGTACTGGGCACACTGTCAGATCTCCGGATGCTCCAGGTTCGCCTATGGACATCGTAACAACAACGACGTCAACGCTAACACACCCGCACCTATTCCCGTCAACGGCAAGCGTGGTGGAAACCTCAATAGACCCAAATCCGAGATGTGCAAGCAAGCATGAACTGAATCAGAACAGAACTTACTAGAGCAACTTTTAGAAAAGATACCAGATGGCGAAAAGAATCGGTGTGTGCCAGTGCCTTTCTTCAGCTCGTTTCTTGTTCCCTTGTATCGAGATGAATGCCGACATACCATTCAGGTGGCAAAAGATTTTACGGGCTATGAACGGCCCTAGAACACCCCGTCAAGTAGGTTCAAAAATACTTTGAAAAGCTCAAAAGGTACAGTATCGACATTGGTAGGGAGGTGGAGTCAAGTCGGATTACCTAGCATCCACCAGTCCTACAGTACTGCAAATGCATGTATATAGCCTACACAAAGTAACATTTTGCTGCGCCTTGGAGCCCGTCCGGCTAGAACACACGTTAAAGGGTTCACTAACAATCTCATAGATAACGGCGAAATGAGACAACCTAACTTCGCACACAACAAGACACATACATTGCTACACAAGATATTACACTCGGACAATTAACTTCCCGAGTACATCTTACCCCACGATTCAGTTCCCTTTAGAGCTCGAGGAGGAAGATGTGAGCTCGAAATCCCATAAACTTTCGTTAGTATGGATCTCGGAACCAGGGACGAGCTGAATCTAGAAAAGAAAACGTTATTCAAACATTCAGTACAGGTAATGATGACCTATACTCACCTTGGGGAAAATTGTGTCATTTTGAGCCCAGTAGAGGTCCTGATCGAGAGGGAAAACACTAATGAAAGAGTTTAACACCAGAGCACGGAATTGCCACTATCAAGACTTACACGCGGCTTCCAGAAATGATTTCTGCAATTTGCCAATAGCACTTGTTTGAGGACCAGGTAAGATTCGTGCCCGATGCCACCGGCTAACAAACAGTCATACCCTTGATCATATCGTATAAATGACTAAGACTTACATCCGCGCAGATGTACGATTCGAGGTGTTGATCGTACATGGTGCTATTAGTGTAAAAAGTCGATGTAGGGCACGGGTCGACGGTTACTGCCTATCAGACACTTGTACATGAGTTACATATGCAGTAATGCAGAACATCAGTGACTTGCCGTAGCCAAGTATGGGCGCTCCGTTTGGACTGGACCGTTTTGTACGGCTCCAAAGCTACTGATGCAGAATCCGCTATTAACACCGCAGATGGTGACATCGCAGGCGTCGGCAGCAACAAGGCCGACAAGAGCGAGTTGCACGAGTAAGAAGAGTTGAGAACGCATAGTTGTTGAGAAATTGTCGCGAGAACAGATTTGCTGCGTGCTTGGGGAGAGAAAGGGCTAGCTTTTATGCGTTTCATGTTGGCCTGTAGATCCATAAATGGCCACTGTTCTAGGCTTCTGTTCGGATTACAGGCGAAAATGGATCAAGTCATGTACGGCGCGCATTTAACCTCTTCGGTCAAGATGAATGGATGAATGGACGACCGAGGGACGTAACAAACAGTAACTAAAACGAGAACCGAATATGTTGATCGGGAGAGCAACTGCTATTTTCGGCTCTTCTCGATACCGATGACGGTACCGCTCGTGAGACTGAACAGGGTCACCGTTAGGTAAAAGTCACACAATAAAAGGTGATATACTTTCGTTATTAGAAATCTTTGGGAACCAAAAGGGTGTGGATTCAATTCCGAAATAGAATGGTTAGCCATCCACATTATATACTATGCCTGGATTACAGACCCTATTTCTTGCCTCTGTTTACCTCCTCATATTTTTGTCTTTTTCATTATCTTTTTTATTTTCTGAGTACTGAGTCACGCTACAGAGTGTGCAAGTACGAGGCAAACAAGAGAAAAGATATTCTGCCTACCTCACTTGCGAATCGGCAAACTGAGGTGGTAAAGACGTTTATAACCTACTTTCTACAGTCTTGTCAGCCGCGCGGAATAAACATAAAACGAATGAGACAGAAACGTATGAGCGAGCACACCGAGCAAAGGTAAGTTCCGGTAAGTTCCGAGTGCGTCGTGCGTCTAACAAACCATCTCCACCTGGTGCCACCTTGATCTTAGGACAATGCATCTAGAGGATGCGTCACGCGTCACGCGTCACAGCTGCCCGTTTGTTGAAATCGGTCCACAAACACTCAATTCGAGTCTGCTACCTGTCCTTTTCGGAAGCTTATTCACATGCCCCTTGTCGACGAATAAGCGCAATCCGAGAGGTCAAACAGCGCTTTTATGAATCCAAGGGAATTTTATCCATGATTCTTGTGCGAAAAATTAGTCTAGAAGTGTTGCCGCACCCGTAAGGAATGTAATACAGACCGAGTCCATCCAGCCTCGGAAAATCGTGTTGCGGATCGGGCCACCTACGAAATCAGGAGAATCGATTGGATACTCCTGCTAAGAACGTCAGATAAGATGTATTCATAGTATGTGTACTAAAAGCTGATAATGCGAACAGCTAAACAAATCTAGGACGAGCACTAACATATCACGCAATCGTCTTTCTTATCCAACTCCCACCTCATTCGTTCAATCTGACTCTGCATATCCCACATCTCTTTTTCGTGCCGATGATTCTGAGCCGCCATCTGGGAATCCCACCAATTTTTTTGCGCCTGCTGCTCCTGTTCCTTCATCTGCTGCTTAAACAAATCCCGATCGACCTTCGCCTCCTCCAGACCCCTCTTTAGTGCTTCTTGCTCAGCTTCCCGTCGCGCTAATTGCTCTCTCATGCTAGCCACGTCCTTCTCAAATGCTTTGATATCTTCTTTTGCCTCGCTATTCTCCCTCTTCATCTCTTCCAGTTCTCCTTTAAGCTCCGCCATCTCTTCCCTGTGCTTCTTGATAACTCGCGCTATTTCCTCTCGGTGTACAGACCCAGCACCGGTCTCTTCGAGCTTCTTGCCATCCTCGCGGATCTCTTTCTGGATCTGAACGTCCGTGGCGTTCAACGTTGTTATGTGTCGGAGAACTTCACGAGCACTTTCAATGGTCCGGTCATGCCGCATAAAGTGGGCGCCTCCATCAACAAGGTTCTTGAAATGTTTTTCTTTCAATTGATTTTCTCGTTCGACGCCATCTTCATTAGAAACCTGGTCCCAGAACGTCGTCACGACCACGACGTTTTCGTACGCTTTTGTACCGCAAATTTCGCGGAACATCCTCAGATTTCGTGCTGACTGGCCCCCAAACCTAGGATCAGATATCCGTTGGAGATATATGAGCCCGCTCAGCTTTCGTTTGTTGTCATACCTTCAATACAAAGCATCAATTTATACGACGAATAATAGAAGTTCTAACGTTGACTCACACTTTAAGCAGGAATTCCGTGATCTTCTTTAGGATATCTGTGTCGCTAACGTTTTCACGCGAATCGTCGAAGCCAGGAGTATCAACGATTAGCACCGGGCGACCACTATCAGGGTCACGAAAGGGTACAATTTTGGTGTCGTCCGTCTCAGAATCGAGCCTTTTCCCGATCTTGACACTATTATCACCGGAAAGGAGTTTAATGAACTGTAGACATTCTTGGAGTTTAGCCTCTGCAAGCTTTGCGAAACACTGTTCTTACCGATGATTTTCCTGTACCGGTAACGCCCATCACCCTGTCAAATTTGAAATATTGAGTAACGTTTCCCTTACCAAGGTGAACGGCAATGATGCTCACGCTATCACAATTTCGTTCGTGTTAGTCATCTTGGTGGGGAGAAATGTTACTGCGGTTGTGTGTTCAATCGCTTGCTTTATGGTCCCAAGTCAAGACAGGAGGCTGCCTTGATTCTAATCTGCGCAGAGATGCTTATGAAAAACTCATGTTTTTATCATGTCTTTAAGCACGAAAATGATCGGAATACGTTATAGCAACTTGAACCTTCTCCCATAGCACCATGATCGCAATGTCACCTGGATGAAGATAAAAACTAGCCTTACTAATTTCAATATCGAGAAAGTCTTCGATGAAGGTGATTGTTTATGATTTTGCCATCTGGCTCAAAGCATGTCAAACACGTGCGAATGCATATTGCGAACGACACCACAAGTGATCGCCCAGATAAGGTCTACAAGTTCCTGTGTTGGCCAGAATGGGAGGCCATAATTCCCCGTTGGGAGGTTCATTTCCATTACAGGCCGTACACGATGCGCCACGGATTGTTCGCACCACTGTCTGTGCGAGGCATCAGAAATGATGAATACGCCTTTGGAGAGACGCCCATATAATAATTATGAAACAACTTCTTCGGTCACACTGCGGCGGAGGCAGGTTTGTCCCCCCATAGCTTTCCCAGCCGCATTTCACATCATCCAATTCCCAGCCCCCATGCCCTTGACCAGGTTGTACCCCAATCACCCCCGATCCCCAAATACCCGCCCATCAGATTTTTCACGACCGCATTTTGAATACAATGAAGCCGGTAGAGCCTTTCACTACCCACAAGAAGGACAGGTAGAACATGCTAGACAAGCTCCCAGTATGGCTCCGAATATGTTTTTGAACGAGAAAAAAATATTAGTGACATCACTTTTGGATTCTATCAGAAACTCGTCATTGGAATGACCTAGTCCTGGTCGATGATGTTCCAGTCTCACTGCAATGACTCGTTTCGTGGCTAACGTCAGGCTGATCTTCGGGTTATTCATAGCACTTTTGGGGGTCTAACGATATGCGAGGCTGCCACATGTTTGCAGCTATCAGAATGGAAGCCTCGTTACTGGAACGTTCTAGTCCTGATCGAATCGATGATCGATGATCTTCTAGCCCTGTTGAATGTGAGCCAACGATTGGCTAATCCGGAAGTCACCAGCATATTCACCACAGTTTTGGGACCTGACAATGTGCGAAGCTACCACACGTTCTCCGCTGTTTCCAAAACAGAATCGTTTTAAAGTTGCGGTTAGTCCATATACAGAGTGTCTTATCATCGTACCGCTATCAACCGCCGTACCTCAAATCGCATCTTGAACTTTCATCGCCCCTCCCCAGCTTTGAGCTGCCCGAGTAACAAATTATTCACGATGACGAAGACCAATGCAGAAGTAACGATTGCGTATGTTCTTTTGTCAACGCATTACGTCAATACTCAACTCGTTCAAACCCTGTAGACTTATGGGGTCAACGGGGACAGGCGAGTTTTGCCCAAATGCATTCACCCGTGCATGAATTCAAATCTATTTCATGATATTTCTAGGGAAATCCACAGTAAGTGCAACTTTATCAACGTGGAATAATAGAGAACTCACTCTTGCTTCTAGTTCATCAATCTTCTTACTAATGACGATAACATTCGTGTCGGTCACGATCTAGAGTCTGCAACGTTCGACGTCAACACTTCTCATTATGTTGATCAAACCGGTGTTCATGTGACGCTTGTCGACACGCCTGGATTTGACGACTCACGCGAGGGAGTTTCCGACACTACCGTCCTCGGAAAGATTGCCAGTTTCTTGCAAGATAGGTAAGTGATACTGTTGTTGACCGTCTATCTGTAACCAGAGGTCTACAGTGGAGGACGGAAGCTCAACGGACTCATCTACTTACACCGAATCTCTGATCCTCGATTCAGCGGTACATCGAAGAAGAACCTTAAGATTTTCAAGGAGCTTTGCGGCGAGAATAACCTTGGACATGTTCGCATCGTTACTACTTACTGGAATATTATCAATGCGGATGAGGGAAAGGATCGCGAAGAGGCTCTCGCTAACGGACCTTTCAAGTCTCTCATTGATGGGGGTGCAAAATTGGTCCCCCACAACAAAGGACTCGATTCCGCCAGATCGATCATTTCAGATCTCGTGCGCAAAACACCGGTGATGTTGAAAATACAGGAAGAGCTAAACGCTGGAAGGACATTAGGAGATACATCTGCTGGCGCGGTCATCGTTGAAGAGATGAAAGAACTCCAGAAGAAACACGATAAGGAGATGGAAGAACTACAGAAGGAAATGGAAGAAGTGGTGAATGAAAACAATGACGAACTAAAGGCCGAGCTAGAGGAAGAACGTCGGCGGCTGGCCGAAAGGATGGCGCGTATGGAAGAGGATCGGAAAAGACTGGTGGCGATGCGGACAGCTGTGGAGTCGCAGTCTCCATCGGAAGCGGATAACCAAGTGGAAGAAAGGCGCATTAGGACTGACCGTACATCTGCTGCGCAATACACTGCTCCCATAGTTCGAGATGAGTATAAAGAGTGGTTGGAGGCGGATGCTACGAACAGGAAGGGAAGCCGTAAGAAGGTAGTGGAAGGACAGCAGAGACCGGTGACGACCCTAGTAACACCACCCCAGTCGAGCACGAGAGTTCATGTGACAGGCAAGAGCAAGGAAATCGAGCGTGTATCAGCAGCACGGTACGCTGGGAACACGGAACTAGATGAGGGCCAGGAGTGGTTGGAGGCGGATGCTACGAATAGGAAGGGAAGCCGTAAGAAAGTAGTGGAGGGACAGCAGAGACCGGCGACGATCCTAATAACACCATCCCAGTCGAGCACGAGAGTCCAGGCGGCAGGCAAGAGCAAGGAAACCGAGCGTGTATCAGCAGCACAATACGCTGGGAACACAGAACTAGATGAGGACCAGGAGTGGTCGGGAGCGCACAGTATGCCAAATCGGGCCCACGAGCGCACAAAAGGGACATGCGATCATGGGTGGCACCATGGGACGAGCGGTGCAGGGCTGACGGAAGGAGCAAAGGGTGCTCAAGCGTGGCCAGAGGTGGATGATGCAGAGGGCTACCGGGAACGGTTGGCCGCTCAGAAGCTCAAGCATGACGAAGAGAGATTGCGGATGCAGAGGGAGCTGAATAATTTGATGAGGGAAGCGGAAAAGCCATCCCTGTTAACCAAATTCGCCGGATACATTGGTTTTGGGGGACGAGCCTGCAATTGTATGGTGGAAGAAGGAAATCGAGATCGAGAAGATGAAGAAATTGATAGGAGGGAGAGGTCATCAAAACGAAGCGGGGGCAAGGAGAGGCGTTAGGTAACACCAGGATACGTTGAGCACTAGCGCCAAGCGGCCTTTTCATGTAAATAGTTACAATACGAATGAGTCACCGGGGAAAACGAGTAAACCCGCCGCGCATGCGACGAGAGCCTTGGCACACTTTGCGAAATAGGCAACGACTTACCATAAGTTCTACCAGCTTAAGGAGGCCACCTTCGAGCTCTATGGAATGTCCCACTTTCCGCTAAGTCGTACTCTTCGGCCTCGTGATAATGAGAGAGTCCAACTTGTAAATACGAAGGTGAAGATGCCACCGCAGCGGTTGTCAAACAATTTCTGTGACTAACCTAACACCTTGGTATTCGAAACATCCTCCTGAAAACGTTCACCCTGTTTTCTGTATTACCCCGGAGTTGAAACGAAGTATGGGTCAGTGTTGCGGCTGAACGGTTATTTCCGTAATGACTGACCGTGGTTATAACCGGTCAGTGGGTTAGTCAAATCCGAGAGCGCAAAAGGGTGGGTTAGTCGGGTCAGTCGGAAGTTCCCGGACCAATTAGGTAGCACCAAAAAATCTGTAGTAGCATACTTCCAGACGCCAGCAATGGGCCGGTACACCACCTCCTGAGTTACTTCGGGACTTGGTGTCCTACAAAAATGGCCAGGACATGTTCTCAGCTGAGGCATGGTCACCGAATGACTTACGACCCATAGTCGAAAAGCCAGTAAGTCAGGATTTAGTTTCCAACCTAGACATTATGATCATTAACATTTGCATTGGTAGGACCGTGGCATTGACCCTCTCCAGGCATGGCAGCTCTTTGATAAAGAAAGACCATTGGTCCAGCTCGCTATCTACGTATTTAACTTTGTTCCAAACTCAGCATCTTGTGAACGGCTCTTTTCTGACATGGGTAACACCAAAACAAAGAAACGGAATCATCTCTCAGCAAAAAAGACACGAGATTGTGCCTTTCTCAAAGGGGAACTGCGCCACCAGCACGCAAAAGAGGGAACCGCACGCCAGCGACTCAAACGTCATTTTGGGAACAAATGGCGACGATGGTGTTTCGTCATCTACAATCTTACCGAACTTGAAGCTTGAAGGTCAGCGCTCATCTTGATGATTCAAGCCATAGTACCGGGGACTCACTTGCTTGTACAGATTCGACTGTTCTTTGGTCAAATGTCCGACATCATAAGGAAGACATGATGTTTTATGAGTTATTGACCCAGGCTTCATCTGAGGAGATCCGCGAGGCTGAGAATGGGGCATCGGAGAGCACTGGAACAAGGCAGGAGCCTATATTATTGTAGAATGTAACAGTAGTTGTACTGAACCCTCTGACCCGGGTTATAACCCAGTCAATTGGCGAGACCAAATAACCCAATTGACCCTAATGGTAATAAATCGGGTCAGACGCAACACTGGTATGGGTTAGTCAGAGTATGCTAACCGAGACTTAAGGGCAGGTATTCGCCGAGTCAAAGGGTTGGGATCATCGCCATTTCGCCCCTCCATCACGATTCGAATAAGACACTGTTGGGAACAAAACGCAATGCGCATCGGGTACAACTGGCTCCTCTGGTGTCATTAGTAGAGTTGCTAGTTGTACATGTAGCTTTCGAGTCAGAGCCAGGTGTGTATATGCACTTGATTCCGGTCAATATATGCTCTTTTTATATCTCAGGAACACACTAAAAGCGGAACTTGGTATTTTCGGCCCAGGTGATGCTGAAACGCAAGTGAGGAGTGGCAGACATCCTCAGAATTACTTGTAATATTATTTGTCATCGTTCTCATGTATTATACGAAGATAATGGTTATTTCTATTTAACTAAACAACGTTAACGGTCAGAAAATGGGATCGGATGATGAGTGGTTATCGGACTGACAAGTGGTTATCGATTATCAGCCCAAGCATGGCTGACAAGGCCTCTCCAGGAACGTCAGATTCCCATGCGGGATCCCGCATTGTCAGGCTGGGAATGTCCGACAATACCTCACATTGTCTGATCAGGCATTGGATGTTTTGTAGATGCTGTTGCGCTAATTGCTCCCTCATATTAGCCACGTTCCTCTTAAACGCTTTAATGTCTTCTTTTGCCTTGCTATTCTCCTTCCTCATCGCCTCCAGTTCTCTTTTAAGCTCCGCCATCTCCTCCTTGTGCTTCTTGATAACTCGCGCCATTCCCTCTTGGTACACAAACCCGGCACCGGTCTCTTCGAGCTTCTTTCCCTCCTTACGAATCTCTTTCTGGATCTGAACATTCGTGGGGTCCAACGTCGTTATGTGTCGGAGAACTTCACGAGCGCTTTCAATGGTTCGGTCATGTCGCATAAAGTGGGCACCTCCATCGACAAGATTCTTGAAATGTTTTTCTTTCAATTGATCTTCTCGCTCGACGCCATCTTCAATAGAAACCTGGTCCCAGAACGTCGTCACGACCACGACGTTTTCGTACGCTTTCGTGCCGCAAATTTCGCGGAACATCTTCAGATTTCGTGCCGACTGGCCCCCAAATCTAGGATCAGATATCCGTTGGAGATATATGAGCCCGCTCAGCTTTCGTTTGTTGTCATACCTTACAAAGTCCCGTCAATCTATGCGACGAACAACAACAGTTCTAACTATTGACTCACACTTTTAGCAGGAATTCGGTGATTTTCTTTAGGATATCTGTATCGCTAACGTTTTCGCGGGAGTCGTCGAAGCCAGGAGTATCAACGATTAGCACCTGGCGACCACTATCAGGGTCACGAAAGGGTACAATTTTGGTGTCCTCCGTCTCAGAATCAAGCTTTTTCCCGATCTTGACGCTATTATCACCGGAAAGAAGTTTGATGAACTGTGGACATTCTTGGAGTTTAGCCTCTGCAAGCTTTGCAGAACGCTGTTCTTACTGATGATTTTCCTGTACCGGTGACACCCATCACCCTGTCAAATTTGAGTAACGCTGCCCCTACCAAGGTGAACAGTAGAGATGCTCACGCTATCACAATTTCGTTCGTGTTGGTCATCTTAGTGGGGAGTAACGTTACTGTGGTTGCGTGCTCAATCGCTTGCTTTATGGTCCCCAAGTCAAGACAGGAGGCTGCCTTGATTCTAATCTGCCCAAGAGAAGCATATGAAAAACTCGTGTTTTTATCATGTCTTTAAACACGAAAATGATCGGAATACGCTATAGCAACTTGAACCTTCTCCCGTAGCACCATGATCCCAATGTCACCTGGATGAAGGTAAGAACCAACCTTACTAATTTCAATATCGAGAAAGTCTTCGGTGAAAGTGATTGTTTATGATTTTGCCATCTGGCTCAAGGCATGTCAAACACGCGCGAATCATATTACGAATGACACCACAAGCGATCAGTAATTACGAAACAACTTCTTGGTTCACGGAAGCAGGTTTGTCCCCCATAGCCTTCCCAGCCGCATTTCATATCCCAGCCCACGCCCTTGACTGGTTCTAAGCGCCGACATTTGCCGAACGCTGGTTAGCAACTGGCCACACCGTGGCGCACTTGAGCAATAACATCATCTTCGAAGGGTTGGGATCTCCGTCTGTTCATCGCCATTTCGCCCCTCCATCATGATCCGAACAAGATACCGTTGGGAACAAAACACAATGTGCATCAGGTACAACCGGTCCCTCCGGTGTCACTAGTAGAGTTGCTAGCTTTACGTGTAGTGGCACTGCTAAAGGGTGACGACAACAAAGAACATGGTATCACAATAAGAGTCCATGCAGATAAGATCATGGGTGCAATGAGGCCTAAACACGGGCGAAAAAAGATAACACAAACTGTGAACGATCAACGTTCAACGGCCTCAACCTCAGCCTCATTTCTTTCCATGCGTAAGTAGATCAAATGTGAAGCCGATACCACCGAGTAAGGGTTTGGTTATCACAGTCGGCACAAGTGGTATCTTGTCGGCCATGTCCATCCCCTGCTCCGCGTAGGTTTTCCGGTGATCCATCTCATGATCACATGTCCTGCCCGTGCGATTTTGCCTCTCATTTTTCCTATTGTGCGCCTCCGACCGCTCTTGGTCTCCATCCAAAATGCTGCGCCCAGCGTGCCGCACTGCGGATACATGCTCAATCTCCATGCGCCGCCTAGCTGTCGCCTGATTTTTCGAGCCCAACCGTGATGGCGTCTCCGAGATCGCGCCCTGTCCCTTCAGTTCCACCACTTTCTTGTGGCTTCCCGTCCCGTTTGCAGCATCTGCCTCCAAAAAATTTTCAGTGACTTTGTCTTCGACTTTGGGAGCAGCAGTATATTGTACTGAGGATCTGGGCTTTGTCATGACGCGTCTGTCGGCTGCCCGATTATCCGCTTTAGATAGAGACAGTGATTCCACGGGTCTCCGCATCGCCGCCAATCGCTTCCGATCCTCTTCAACGCTCGCCATCCTTTCTGCCAGCCGCAGACGTTCTTCTTCTAGCTCGGCTCTTAGGTCGTCGTTGTTTTCATTCACTGCATCTTCCATTTCTTTCCTCAACTCTTCCATGTCCTTGTCGTGCTTTTTCTGTAACTCCTTCATCTCCTCGACGATGACTGCTCCGGCGGACGTATCTCCTAGGGCTATGCCAGCATTTAGCTCCTCTTGTATTTTTAACGTAACCGGCATTTTGCGAGCGAGGCCGGAGATAATTAATTTAGCAGAATCGTGCCCTTTGTCGTGGCGGACAAGTATCGCACCAGCATCGGTGAAAGGTTTAAATACACTTTTAGCCAAAGCAGCTTCACGGCGTTCGCCCTCGTTCTTATCGATAAGGCTCCAATAAGTGGTAACGATGCGAACATTGCCAAGGTTATTGTCGCCACAAAGCTCCCTGAAAATCCTGAGATTCTTTTTTGACGTGCCCCCAAATCGAGGGTCAGAGATGCGGTGTAGGTAGACGAGACCATTGAGTTTCCGCCCTCCACTGTGAATTCATGATCAAAAATATTCTGGCGACTGAAAATTACCATCACTCACTTTTCCTGCAAGAAATTGGCAATCTTTGTGAGGATGTCTGTGTCAGAAACTCCTTCACGTGAGTCGTCAAATCCAGGTGTGTCGATAAGCGTCACAAGAACGCCGGCTTCTTGGTCGGCATAGAAGGAAGACTTAACGTCAGATGTCGCAGAGTCTAGCTCATGACCAATACGAATATTGTTGTCATTGGTAAGAAGATGGATGAACTGTAAGAAAAGTTTGTGTACTCTTCTACGTTGGTTAAGCCGTGCTCACTGTTGATTTCCCTGCAAATATGATGGAATAGGTTTGAATTCATGTACGGGTGAGCACAATCAAGCTAAACTCGCCTGTTCCAGTCGACCCCATCAGTCTATACGGATTTGAGTATCGATGTATCGCATTTACATGAAGACATACCCAATCATTGCTTCTGTGTCTGACTTTGACATTGCAAACGAATTATTGAAAGCTAGCGCTTGAGTAGTTTGTGGCTTGGTATGACAACGGCAGCCCAATTTGAAGCGAGATGCTTGGGAGCGACGAATAGGATGCTCGATCGATTTTGGAAGGTAGGCAAGCAATAGGTTTCAAAGGATGCCGCTTCTGAAACAGCAGGTAAGCATGCGGCAGCCATGCAGATAAGCCAGAAGCAGGCCCCCAAAACGAGACTTTCAACAAGGCTGGAAAATCGCGAATTGAGATCGCTCAGAAGCGCTCGTCCCAGATGGTTGGTTTCACACCGATTCTCGCCGTCTTTCTATCGCCGCATTATTCCGACTTCTATGGGTTTGGTGATTAGCCAATGATTCTAGAAGCCCGAATATTTACAAAACTTTATTTTTGTATGCTATGCCGAGGAGACCGTCAATATTGCAGTGAGGACTCCTATTCGTTATTTCAATTTAGGCACAGCTGGAACATCTCACACACGGACCCAGAAGACCAGATGTGAATGAACCAATAATTTCGACATGACGATTAACATTCAAGCTGTGGCGTCTTCGAGATTCGCCGCCAGTGTCCTTATTTGGCTGGGGGAAATACGGCATATTAAGTAATCATGTGCATGATCCCTATAATGTCCCCGCGATCATTCTTCTTGAAAAGTTCTGATATGCCCCGATTCGAAGGTTGGAATCAAATTTCAGAATTGGAGTTCACGGTGTGGTCCCAAGCGGAGGTGATTAATCGGACTTCATGTCGAACCCAGGAGTGACCTTCTAATGATATGGTCATTTTTCATTGATGGCTCGCACAGACCGTGTGGCGAATAGTTAGAGAAATGCTCACATTGGAAAACATGAGGCATCGGTTCCAATGTCCCAAGCGCCCGTATTGGCTTTCCAACTCTGGCAGAGACAGCGCAGGTACCGGCGATTACTACCCGGATGAGCTCCCTTTCAGGTTCACTTAGCACTGTCCTGGGTATAGGCATACTGTTACTTGACGTCACCTTGAATTGATCATATGAAATCAGATCTGAACTGCCTAAAATGTTACATCTTGTATTCACCGCGAGCGGTGCAAAAGCGGGACAGAATAGTGAAGTGAGGGTGAAGATTGCTGTGTATTCCAATCATTCACAATGCATGGGGACACGATGAAAACATGAGGTCTCAGGACGTCATGCGGCGCGGATGGAAATCAACAGGGCTATACGCCGCAATTTGGCCAACCCTACAGACTATAAAGCTTCGAACGTTTGGAAGTATGACCAAGACGACTTACTCTCCACTAAGATGGCTCCTTACGATGATGACGACTATGACCATCCAACTGAGCATGATTACGATGACTATGAGCCAGAAGAAGAATTTGACGGTCCTCCGATTAAAGGTCGCGAAGACGATGTCGTGATTGCGTGAGTGTTCCAGACCTCCGCCTTGACATCCATCGTTAAATTGTCTCCCGAACCTTGTAGGGTGATGGGTACCACGGGGACAGGAAAATCATCGGTGAAGATTAATGTTCCACAAAAATTGCAGAGACTAAAGTTCAAGGATTTCACAGTTCATCAAACTCCTTTCAGGAGATAATAACGTCCACATCGGAGACGGCCTCGACTCCCAGACAGAGGATATTCAGGTCGTCCCCTTTCGCGATCCCGTTAGTGGTCGTAACGTGATAATTGTCGATACTCCTGGCTTCGATGACTCGCGTCCGGATCTCACCGACACGGATATCCTGAAAAAGATCACGAATTTCTTGCTTACGGTGTAAGTCGGCCTCTGGAACTACAGTTTTTCGTTTCACAAACTGACGCAATTTTGTAAGATATGACAAGGAGCGAAAGCTCAACGGTCTTATATACCTCCACCGAATATCTGATCCCAGGTTCGGTGGCCAGTCTCGTCGTAATTTGTTGATGTTCCGTAATCTCTGCGGAACAAAAGCCTACGAGAACGTTGTGGTCCTGACTACGTTCTGGGACCAAGTCGCCAATAAAGAAGAAGGATTAAAGCGAGAACAGCAGATGAAGACAAAGCATTTCCAGGATCTCGTCAAAGGGAACGCTCGCTTTATGCGACACAACCGGTCCATTGAGAGCGCTCGCGAGGTTCTCCGACACATTTTAACGTTGAATCCCACGAATGTTCGAATCCAGGAGGAGATCCGTCTGGAGGGCAAAACGCTTGAAGAGACTTCTGCTGGGTCGGTGCATCAGGAGGAAGTGGCACGGGCCATCGAGAAGTACAAGAAAGAGATGACAGATCTTAAAGGAGAACTGAATAACATGAGGAACCTCAACAACGACATGAGACGCGAGCTTGAGGAGGAGCGCAGTAAATTAAAGCGGGAATTGGCAAGATGGGAAACCGAGAGAGCAGAGCTGAAGAAAGGACTGGATAGTGCAATGGAAAGTCAGTCGCGGATGAGGGAGGAGGCTGCGAAGGAAAGGGCTAATCACGAGACATGGCGTCAAGGTCAAGAACAGCAATGGAACTCTCGCCTTGATGGTCAAAGGAAGGAGCACCAGGAATCATTGCAACGACTACAGAGCGAGCTCGATCGGACGAAGAGGGCACGTGAGTCGCCACGGCGCCAAAGCACAGCTGTGAAGGAGGAGAGAATGTCATATGCGAAGTTGGGGATGCAATTGGCCGAAGAATTACCGCTTGTGCCCGATATCCTGGCCAAACCTGCGTTCGGCGTCATAGGGCTTGGCCTTGATCTCATTACCAAGAAAAGGAGGTGACGCTTCTTATAATACGTAGCTAGCCTTATCAGACGGATTGCTATACTACACAATTGTTGTTGCTGCTCCTCGGTGCGCCAATGTGGCTTGTGACTATGCCGTCCACAGCAGAAAGCATGAAGCGACAGCCTCGCTGAGAGAACGATGCCTCTCGTCACACTCGTCACGCCACGCGTACACACGCCGAATACAAGAAGCGGATTCAAGAGGGCTTCGTTGGCACGAAAACGGGAATGTACGGCCAAGAAACGTGACCAGACGATTTTGGGGTGCTGAAGAAGCTTTGACATCCCTGAATATCGATCATCGATTCACAGATGGGCATTAGGATGTTCATTTCCGTTATCTCGCGACTCCTATCCAAACACCCCACAAATTCAAACTTTGAGTTCGCCTCTTTGTAGGCAAGTTTGGCGCACGTCTAAATCTGCCGCAACCATTAAAGCACCTACTTGCGATTTCAGATGTATCTTCAGGTCAGTGGAGAAAGTGTGGCAACGCTGTAGCTTGAACTTAATCTGCGAACATCAGCAAGGTGATAATTCGACAACATCTTCACATCTGGTCTCTCGGGTCCGTGTACAAAACGCTTCAATTATGACTGAAAAAGTGCAATAATGGATAAATATAGTAAGTTCTTTCTCAGTTCGCAAAAGATAGTAGTAGTTTGTATTTATTAGCGTTCAAGTGCAGGGTCCGGCTAGATAGCCAGACTGGGTTCTAGAATATAAACTTTTAGCTCTTCAAGTTTACGACGTGACAACCCCCTGAAATGGCTTCACGCGCACAAAACCCGGAAATGACCAGTGGTCAAGACGATGTGATTATAGTGTGAGTACTTGCATCTTCTGCTTTGGCAAAGGCTTTATTTAACACTTAAAAGGGTGATGGGTAGCACCGGTACTGGGAAATCGTCGGTAAAATCGACATCCCACAAAGCTTTTAGAGACTTATTACTACTTCCACAGTTTATCAGGCTCCTTACTGGAAAAACTGACATAAAGATTGGAAACAATCTCGATTCTGAGACGAGTGACATTCAAGTCGTCCCCTTTCGCGATCCCATCAGCGGTCGCAACGTGATCATTGTAGATACGCCTGGATTTGACGACTCGCGTAAAGGGATCACCGATACAGATGTCCTGAGGAAAATTACTGACTTTTTACTTGTCGAGTGGGTTTATCCTTCGAGAATCTGTCCTTTGTTTTACGAGCTGACAGGGTTCGTAAGGTATGACAAAGACCGGAGGCTGAATGGACTCGTATACCTCCAACGGATATCGGACAATAGGTTCGGCGGCCAGTCTGGCCGCAATCTGAAGATGTTTCGTAGCCTTTGTGGCTCAAAAGCCTACGATAATGTCGTGGTCCTGACAACGTTCTGGGACCAAGTCCCCGGCAGAGAAGAGGCAATGAAACGAGAAGCTCAGCTTAAGAACAAGTTCTTTAATGATCTTCTAGAAGGAGGCGCTCGCTTTATGCGGCACAATCGGACCGTTGACAATGCTCGTAAAGTTCTCCGATACATTTTAACCTTGGTTCCAAAGAATGTCCGGATCCAGGAAGAAATACGCTTAGAGGGAAAAGCGCTCGAGGACACTGCAGCGGGCTCTGTACATCGCGGGGAGGTGGAGAAGATTATTGCGGAGCTCAAGAAGAAGACAGCACAACTCAGAGCGGAATTGGAGACGCTGAAAAAGACCAATGTAGGGCTTAGAAGGGAGCTAGAGGAAGAGCGGGCCAACTTGCAGCGGGCAGTAAAACGATGGGAGGCCGAAAGAACAGAGCTAAGGAATGGTTTGGATAATGCAAGGAATGGTGTACAGGAGGCGGAGCTTAATGCCTCAAAGGAGAGGGAGCACCGCGAGAAATGGCGTCAAGATGAAGAACGCAAGTGGAAATCCAAGTTTGACGCACAAGGAAAGGAGTTCAGTGATTCGACTCAACGACTACAGAGTCAGGTCGATCAGGCGAAAAGGGGAGTAAGAAGACGGTTACGCGAAGGTTCGGCAATAAAACATAATGCGTACGGTGAGTCTCGAGGTAATGCAACTCTCTCAGCTCTTAACGTAAAATGCAGCACAAAACAAGTTCAAGTTCGAGTATTCGAACAGTTACCCGCCTCACATGAAAAACATACCGGATAACCATGAAAGGGCTCCTTTCGACATTTTTGACTTTACTTCCCTGCTGGAAACAACGGCCATGTTGCTCGTCCATCCAGGGTTATTGCCTGGTGTCCGAAATTTGGCGCCAGACGCAGATGAAATACAAAGGATGGATGATCTCGTGGATCACAACCATGAACTTCACTTGAAATCGCGGCAACAACGTGGGGGGACTCTGGACATGCATTATAACAGGAACATTGGGCATCGTGATGACTGGTACACGGATGCTGTATTCGGTCAACAGCAGTTTACCGGAACCAATGCGACTACTATCACACGTGCGTCTCAGCGGTGGATCGATGAGTTCAAGACCGCCTCGCGAAATCTGCAACGTGTTGATATCACGAAGCTGTTGACAGATGATCCCTCGAGCATTTTCGTCCAAGACTACAGTGATTTCCGTTCCGCGATGGGCATCTCTTCGCGTTCTGAATTGACTGTGGACGGACGCTATGGTTGCTCGTCTGTCGTACTTTTTCGTCTGGAGCCCGAGGGGAAATTGCATCCTTTGGCCATTACAATTGATTACAAGGGTAGCATGGAGAATTCCGTTACCATTTTCAACCGCCGCGCCTCGTCAACGGCTCCCGGCGACCAGTCGGAAGATTGGCCCTGGCGTTACGCGAAAATGTGCGCACAAGTATCTGATTGGTTCCGTCACGAAGTCGCTATCCATCTTGTCCACACCCATCTCGTCGAAGAGGTTATTATTGTTTCTGCACATCGTACGCTCGAGCCTTCCCATATAGCCTTCAACCTTTTGGAACCACACTGGAACACCACTCTCCCGCTGAACAAGTTAGCACGCTCAATTCTCGTTCCTACGATCATTACCGGGATGGTTGGCTTTCCTCAAGAGCAATTGTACTCATTCCTGATGGATACTTACGACAGATTTGACTGGACGGGTCTCTACGTTCCCAATGATTTACGCCGGCGCGGTTTCCCGATCGAGGAGTTGAACAAGAACAGAAAGTACCATAACTACGCTTATGGACGCGATATCGCTAGCATGTGGACAATCATACGACGATTCGTCTCCGCAGTCCTCACAGATGAGTATGGCAATGACGAAGAAGTGGCAGATGACGATTCTATCGCTGCCTTTTGCGAAGATGTTCGTTCCTCAGGCAAGCTAGAGAGCTTCCCTGACATCAATACTTTGGATGATTTGATCGATTTTGTCACCATGTGCATCCACATCGCATCGCCGCAACACACTGCTGTTAATTACCTGCAGCAATACTATCAGACTTTTGTTCCCAACAAGCCCTCGGCCCTCTTCACCCCACTTCCACAATCATTGGACGAACTTGAGAGTCTCGGAGAGGAGGATATATTGATGGCGCTTCCAATCCACAAACCACGGGATTGGTTACTTATGGCGCAAGTCCCATACATGTTATCATTTGAGGTGCCGGAGGAAGGGACTATCCTCCATTATGCCACAACGGCATCTGAGTCATCTTCAGCTCCGGAGAGCATTCGCGAGGCGGCAAGGTTCTTGAGGGTGGACCTTGAGGACTTTGTCGATGTTGTTTCGCGGAATAGCCAGGAACTCGATGATCAAGAAACGCCGTACCTTGTTTTGGACCCTAGCAAAACTGCAATATCAATCCTAATTTGATGGTGGAGTAGCAGAGCCTGAGTTGAGTCAGCGCTCAGCGTTTATTCGCTTTTCCGCCACAATATAGTTGCGTCCCAGTCATTCGCTTGTACGTTTCATCCTCAGGGACACCTTACTAAAAGTATGTATATGAAAACGAGTGTAGTATACAGTCCATGTACAAATGTGCGTTAACAAAGCGATATCGACGAGGTGGTATTACATCGTACACAACAAGACGGCAAAGCATAGTCTGTGAGGGGTATCTACAATTAAAGCAACGATTGAATAAGACCCAGTTGAAAAAAAAAAAAAAGTCCAGTTGAAAGTCAATTATTACTTGACACTGGCATATAGATGGTAGTGTAAAGTGCCGATCTCTTGAATCCCCCCGGTTTTGCTCCTCTCGGCACGAAATCAAATCTTGCCATCAACTCGATCCTCGATGAGCTTAGCTAAGCTCGGTCCATGCACAGGGATACGATCACTGTGGAACCCAGGCGGGTACGCTACTTCCGGTTCATTCGGAAGCGCAAAATGGCTATTAATTCCCCGCCCCCAACCAAGAATCAGTCATGCGCGGATTGCCTGAACGAGAAACGTACGTATCATTCCAAACACCAAAATGCTTCATCCCTAGCGCTGTTGATGTCCATTGATAATCGTGTGCAAAGCCATTCGGGTAGAATATCTCGATAACTGTTGATAACCGCGTGGGAGGCATGAACACAAGATGGGTCAAGTCGTTACCGTGTACACCCAGTAGGATCTGGTCACGTTCATGTTTTAGGGGACAGGAAACAAAGTAAAAGCACAAGCAACTCACCGTCGTGCTGGCTGCGATCCTTATCTGCTCGTCCTTGGTCAGATTCTCAGCCACTACAACGTTGAACTCCCATTCCACATAGTCCCCGTTCTCACCTGTACCAGCATTCCGCCTCTTAACCAACTCGGTGAGCGACTTTACAAGGTCATCGTGGGATTCTGGATTAAGCTTCCGTCCTCTCGACGGTTGCCGACTAATATATGTGATAGTGATCTTCTTCGGCCTAGGTAATAGCGTCTGAAACGTGCCTTGACGGACCGCACCCAGGGTGACATCGATTTCTATATCCTCGTCCATTTGGGGTTTTTTCCGATCCTCGCCTTGATTCATCCAACTAACCGCATCCGCACTCTTCACCCCTGCAAACTTCCACACAGCTTCTCTCACAGGATCCCACCATCTGGCAGCATGAACGCCCACAAGTCGGTTTTGTAAAAACATATATTGCCAGGCCTCTGCTGCCGTCCGTTGCGTCTGCGATCCGCAAACGGCTCCGCGGTGGGCAGCACTTCGGTCGGTCAATAGGACATAAGGGAAGTGCCACGCTCTGTTTGACATGGGATCAGATGGGCGGGGTTTAGTGGAGATAACAAGATCTTCCCAGGATGGTTGGGATTCGATGGTGAGAGAAGGAAATGCGGAACGGAGG
>QFEO01000378.1:0-23060 GCA_003316615.1 Amanita pseudoporphyria
GCGGCGATAAGGCGGTCGCGGAGTGTCAAATTGATGATATTGATGAAATGATCGTCAGTGAAAATGGTGACGTCATCAGTATCGTTGTCCGTTAGGGTATGATCGGGTCGTCTAGATAAGGTGTCGGCTTGTTGTAGTTTCGTACCAGGAACATGTGTGAGGGTATAGTGGTACCTGGATAGGTCGTGCCACCAGCGGGCTTGTCTGGCGGTGAGTCATTGAGGTGATCTGTAATATGTGAGGTTTTTGTGATCACATCGTATGTCTATAGGGTGTGGTGCGCCAAGTAGAAGGTAGCGCCATTCTGAAAGAGCGTGTATAATGGCAAAGAATTCTCTGTTGTAGATTTGCCAGTTTCGTTCGGTCGGTGTTAAGGAGTGTGATAAGAATCCACAGGGTTGTAAAATGTCGTTACTGTCTTTTTGTGATAAGACGGCTCCTATTGCCCATTTGCTTGCGTCGGTTTCAAGTGTGAAGGGTTTAGATGTATTGGGCATTAATAATACTGGGGCGGTCATAAACTTTTCTTTTAATAGATCAAATGCCACTTGGCATTCTATTGTCCAGTCCCATATTTTGTTTTTCTTTGTTAGGTCATGTAGTGGTCGTGCTATATGTGCGAATCCTGATATGAATTTTCTGTAGAAATTTCCAAATCCTAAAAATGATCGTGTTTGTTTAACTGTGGTGGGCGGGGGCCAGTCCGCGATACCAGCGAGTTTAATCGGGTCCATTTTGATCGTATCATGTGATATTATCATTCCGAGAAATTCTATTTCTTTTTGAGCAAATGTGCATTTCTCCATCTTGAGAAATAAGTCGTTATCTTTTAGTGTCTGCAGAACACGTTTCGTTCGTTGCTCAAGTTCTTCTTGAGTCTTTGCATGGATGAGTATGTCGTCCATGTAGATTACTAACCATCCTTCGTTAATCATATCTCTGAAGTAGTCGTCCATCATAGCTTGAAAGGTTGCCGGTGAGTTGCGTAATCCGAAGAACATCACGGTTGGTTCGAATAAGCCTCGGTTCGTTACGAATGCTGCCTTCCATTCATCGCCTTCCTTAATACGGACGTTATTGTAACCCCATCGTAGATCTAGTTTAGTGAAAAACTTTGATCCCTTGAGTTTCACCATTAAATCGGATACAAGTGGTAAGGGGTACGAATTCGGTTTTGTCCATTCGTTAAGGTAGCGGTAGTCTTGGCAAGGTCGTAGTACTCCCTTTTCTTTCTTTTCTACATAGAAAAAGGGTGCGGCTTGTGGTGATTTCGATGGTCGGATATATCCTTTCGCTAATTGTTCTTTTATCCAAGTGTCGAGTGAGTTTTGCTCGAGCGGTGAGATATTATAGATTTTTCCTCGTTTAGGAACGAATCCTTCTTTAAGTTCGATGGCATGGTCCCACGGTCTAGCGTCGGGGAATCTTTCACTTGCTTCTTTTTCGAATACGGAAGTCCATTCCTTGTATTCCAGGGGTAGCTTCTCTTTGTTCCCGTCCTTCGTTTCGGGTTTCTCCTGTCCTGGAGTCTTACTTTGGTCGTTCGTCTGATTAGTGTATTTGTGCGCCATCTGCTGTGCAGGGGAGAACCTAAACAGGTTCAGATCGTAATCGTCCTCGCTATATTGCGCTTCTTCCCACAGGGAAGTGTTATTCCAAAGTAGTTGATCCGCGGGCTCGGGCTTCTTGTGTGACATCAAGAACCGTACCACGAGATCCTCGTCCCATTCATGTTGTAATCCCTCTTCTAGACCCAAGAGGCGATTCCTCAGCGCAACACGAATCTTGATTTCGTTGGAGTCTGGGAACTCCACAGTCTTCGTTTTCCAGTCTATTTTTGGGTTGTACTGCTCTAACCAAGGCAGTCCCAATATAAGATCCTGATCGCCGAGATTGGTGACGTAAAACCAATCGGTCATTTCTTTTCCTTTGATGTTAATCGGCAGTAGGCATCTTTCCGTAATTTCCCCTTCTGTATTTTCGGATCCGTCAACGTTTCGTACTTTGATTGTTTTCTTTAATGGAACTCGTTTTAGCTGGGCTGCTAGTCGTGAATGGATGAATCGTCCTTCAGCTCCTGAGTCGACTAGTGCTTGGATTTCGATGGGTTTATTCGTTGCAATAGAGGTGGGTAGTGAAATCGTTTTATTCATCGTAGATTTTACAGTTATGGCTCGTATCTCTATTGTTTCGTTATCAGGGTTGGTAACCATCGGGGTACGTCCTGTTATCAAAAATCCTCGTCTGTGTCCATTAATACTCTGATCCTTTCTTCATGGGGTAAATTCTTTATCAGGGCACGTATCTTCGTGTAACTCTCCCTGTCCTCTGGTTCAGATTGTTCTTCTTCTTCTTCTTCGTCTCCATCACCTGTCGTGGTGTTCCTTATGGAGCGGCGGTTGGATCGGTTCCCCTTTCCTTTGCCTTTTCCATGCTTGCTTCCTCCTGCCTTTTTCTGTCCTCCTTGTTTTCGTTGTGAGCAGTCCTTTGATTGATGTCCTGATTTATGACAAATGAAACATAATCCGTCTTTGAAGTGTCGCTCTCTTTCTTCTTTCGTCATACTGTCGCTCTCTTTCTTCTTTCGTCATACTGTTGATTGATATCATATCAACGTCCATTGCGTTAGGGTCCCGATATCGTGATCGTCCCTGCCCTCTGTTATTTGCATGATAGGGTAGTCCCGTCAGTATGGCGGTCCTATTCCTGGCGTTGCTAGCACGTAATACGTAATCGTACCAGTCTTTGAGGGTTGTCGGGTTGAACATCATAACTTGTCATACGACTTCTCCTGGGAGTCCTTGTGTGTATAACGGTATGGCGGCGGCGTCTTCTGTGATTTGTGCTTGTCAGATCAGTTCTTTGAATCGTGATGTGTATCCTATTATGGACATCTTTGCTTTTTGTAATTTATAGATCTCGGTGATAGCCGTTCCTGGACTATCGATTTCTCCCCAATTGTCTAAGAACTCTGTTCTAAAATTGGTGTAGTTTTCCCATTTCGTTGGTGTTGTCGTGTATTCCACCATTTTATTGTTTTTCCATCGTTTGGCTCTGTCACCGCACAGTAAGAGGATAAAAAGGATTTTATCCTTATCGGCAGTATACGTTTTGACTAGTTCAAAGTAAATTTCACAATTCGTGATGAAATCTAGGGCTTCGTTCTGGTCGCCAGTAAATGCTTTAGGTGTGGGCGCTTTGGTAACTGGTGTAGTTCCGTCAGCCATGTTTACTTCTGGTGGGGTCTGTGGTGGTGGTGGGTTGTCTGGGGGTCCTGGTGGGGGTGGAGTAGGAGATCTAGGAGGCGGTGGTGTTGGGCTTCTTGGAGGGGATGGTGAGTCTCTTTTTGGTTTAACTGTTTTCTCTGACTCGGTCCTACTAATCGGTAGTAGTGTTGATGATGATGCTGTGATGGCAAGCTGCGGTAACTGGGGGAAGTCACTAGGATCGTGAAACGATTCTTCAGATCCTGATCCACTGGGTACTCGGTAAGTATTTCCTTTCTTCGGGTGTAACTGTTCTACTGGCAGGTGCTGGCTTTTCTTTCCTGGTTCCCAACTAGGGCCTAGGAATTGTTCGTCCTCGACAGGGGAATAGGTATTGGTATCCTGGAAGTGGTAATACCAACGATTGTTCTGATGGTCGAAGTGGAGGTAGAGACGATTGAGAAAGTAAGTGTTGTTATGGAGAACTGCAGAGTTAGGTGGTCGTGAGAATCATTGTGGAATCCAAAACTTATTAGATTCAACGTGTGTGCCGTTCTCGTATTTCCAGATGTTGTCTCTCGTGTCCAATGCAATAACAGTATTATCGAGTGTGTACTTGTTGCCAGAGTGTCATTCTGCTTTATTCGGAGGGGGTGCGGGGATCTTTCGCAGTAGAAAGGAAATCTTGATGAGTGGTGCAGGTAACCTACGGGCCTGCTTTCCGGAAGTTCGGTTGGGTTATTGACTCGGTAGTCAAACCAGTTAAGTTCAACTTTAAGTGTTATAACGGAGAACACTTAGTATTACTTGGACTAACAGGACTTGTGGATCACCAACAAATCCAGCGTCGACAAGTGCCGAATACCAAATGTAGAGCTCAAGGAACTCGCGAACTATGACCAAGTACACGAGTGTGAGGATGATTAGATTCAGCGTGATGCTAAGATCAGCCTTGAGAGTTTATCGAACTGAGTCTGATTGTGTTCCACAACCTAAGTTGAACTTAGGGTTCTATCTACGACATTCGGGGTCTTTATATACTAATGAGACCATATCGTAATATGTACAAAGAGAACATAAGAACGCGTACACAATGACGCATGTAAGTAAACGATGAAGTCATATAGAATGTGATGGAAGGAAGTGACATAGGGGTGATGTCATGAATATGTCATAAGAGAAATGTAGTCCAAGGGAAGAAACGGAGTGAAGGAAAAAGTAAAAGTACATACAGTAATAACGTCCTGAACTCGTATAACTGTAACAGTGGGATTATATACTTTGGAGATGCACATTACACTGCACGTGTAGTATGTGACAATGGTATGGTATGGTTTCATGATGGCATTGAAACTGGTCAGAACTTGAGTTATGAAGGGATGTTATGCAATCTTTCATTGAGCAATTGCAAAGACAAGGATGCACTTACAGCTATTTACATTAGGTGTTAAATGTACTAGTAGGCACATTACTGTAGAAGGCTTAGTTGAAGCAAAAACTAAATGGCATGCCAATTTATTTATTATGCTAAAATAAAATGAAAGAAAATTGGCCTCGGATCTGCCACTTGGTGGCCCACACCTTCAAGTATCAGCAACACCCTCCATCTCCACAGTTCAGTTCTGAACCAACATTTGGTCCAAAGTTCAGGTTAATGTTGAACTGAACCACAAGTCTGGCAGTTCTAGGGTCAGGCAAGGTTCAAAATTTTTGAACCTGGCAGAACAGGCAACAGGAGGGGTGAATGGGTGACTGGGGTACAACCAGGGGTACTCAAAGTTAAACACACAATTTGTACATTCACAATAGTAGCCTTTTTCAGGTGATCAAGCCTGATTTCAATTTTGATGAGCATATTTACTACATCAGCAAACCTAAGGTGCTCTGCTATAGGGTGCTACAGGGTGCTATGGAACACCCTGTAACATTCACTAGAGTTTGCTGATGTAGTACCTAATATTACTTGTTCTATTTTTTTTTTGCCCTCTGCACCTGGTGCACCTCGAACCGAACCTGAACCGAACCTTGTGAACCTGAACCTTGAGGTTCAGGTTCAGGTTCAGCACTTGCCCGAACCGAACCTTGAGGTGCAGGTGCAGGTTCACCAAAAAAGGGCCAAACCTGGACCGAACCGGACCGTGGCCAGTCTAATCACTATGCACTGCTACAAGTGCTACAGCCTTCTACAATGCCAAGGGGCATCACTATGCACTGCTACTAGTGCTACAGCTGCAGGGGTAAGTTCTACAGTCTGCTAGTACCTGGATCAGGGATTGCTGATGCAGCTTGTGCTGCAACATCAGGAAAACATGCAGCTCCTTTTGCACATCATTTTTCTGCCTTTTTTCTACTTTACTTCCCTTTATTGGACAAAAGGTTAGCAAAAGTGTTAGAAATAGTAGGATCGATGTAATCGAGGCTGTTGAGCTGAGAAGTCAAGCTAGCGTTATCCAGTGTATAACGAGTCTTTGCATACAAGGTTCTACCTAGTACATGGCTACTATTTATACAAGTTTTACTGTATTCTAACATGTTCCATGGGGTTCTACGACCCCGAGTACTTGTGACACCATAATTAGTAAAGCGTTCCTGGAGTGATAACAAAAATATCAAAAGGTCCGGACTTGCCACAATCACCTATTTTAACAAAAAGGACAAAAAAGCAGAGAAAGCCATCTCCCCTACCTTTTTTTTCCTTTTTTAGGTGTGTTAAAACATGCTAAATTGTGCAGAAATGCAATAAAAAAATTGCAAAAGGACAAAAAAGCTGAAAAAGCCAAAAAAGGAAAAGCATGTTTTCCTGATGAAGATGATAACAGCTCTAACTAGAGGATGGTGGTGCAACAGGATGGCAGCATCTTGTGAAAGGCCTCGGACCTGCCACATGCAGTGGTGGCCCATATTTGCCAAGTCTTATATTGGGCCAGCCACGTGGGATTTTGTAATGAGAATCTAAGAGACCAGCATTTGCTGATCATCAACATGCACAAATATACCCTGCTGCATGTAATTTGGCCTCAGATTTGCTGCTTGGCAGCCCATACCCTCAAGTAGGGCAAGGCAATGCTGTTTGGATGGCCATGGAAAATCAAGGCTACGAGAATGTCCTCATTGGGGCCTTTTGGGACTCTCCTCATGGAAATAGAAGACACCGCCAGGAACACAAATTACCTAGTAGCTAATGCCCACATTAACATCAGCAAACTCTGGTGGATGTTACAGGGAGTTCCATAGTACCCTGTAACATGGGTGCCCATGTTTGTTCCGAGGCTGTAGTGAAACGAAGGTCTCGGTTTTATGAGGTGAACGAACGAATGTTCTCTTAACGTGCGGCAATCAAGCCGTATTACATCAGATGCCATTGCCGCCATGCCATGTCATCTGCCGCACAGCCACGCTGCGCTCAACTCTTGTTGCTCGCCTGATCCTGGACTCCGTGACTCGTTGCTCTTGACCAACTCGCACCCGCTGCACCCCAGGTTCTGAGGCCGAATGAAATGAGGTTTCGGTCTTATAACCTCAGGCCGTGTAACGCGATTCTAAGAGGACGGCAGTTGCCGAGCCGCGACTTGCCAAGCGGAGCCAAACTGACTAGCCGAGCGCTGAGACACTCTGACACACTGAACCAAACAACACAGCCGCTGAATCGCAGCCTTGCCATCTGTTACCTGCTGTTGAATAAAAGGCCTCGGACCTGCCACACGCAGTGGTGGCCCATATTTGCCAAGTAACATCCCATAGCACCCTGTAACACTCTGTAACACCCTGGAGCACCCTGGGTTCACTGATGAATGGTAAAAGCATCTGCACCATGAAGTGGATGTTCAAGGACGAAGTGCCCCAATGCACTAACTGCCTTGCATTCCATTGTCGGTACCTGGCCAATAGTCGCTTGAACAGGCTCTCCACAACTTGTAATATATTCCATTTGCGTGTGCAACTTGTAGCCACCCATTTCTCGCCTTTGCTTCCGCTCGTTTAATTTCCTGTCGATGCATGACCGATCGTCTACTCCAGTATCGTACAGAATCCAATTGTAATATTTTTCAACGTTTTAGCTGTTGTGCAAATCCAATAACGAGGGTAGGAGCAATGATACAAGGTTTATAAATGTCTGTATTATTATAGCTTCATGAATGAAAACAACCCCCCTAGGTCTACCCAACGACGTCCGCTATGGTCAAGGTAACGTTCGACACAGTTACTGAGTGTTTGCAGAAGGTTGAGATTTTGGTCGACGGCAGCCCTGACTTTTTCTGTTCCGAACGCATGAAAATCAGTAGTTGTCACCATGTAAACAAGCACTGCATACCTATATTACGGCCGGATGACGACTTTTTCGCCTTCTCTCCATCAAACAGGTATGCAAAGTATCTCAGCTGATTGAACAGTTGTACATCAGTGTACTGCAGTTATCAGTCAATGTCAGATATTCAATAACAGCGAGTCGGGGTACTAACTTCAAATTGAACACTACCCCGGCATCCCGATTGCAGACACCGACGCCCATATACGCTCATTATCCGCGTTCGACTACCGCACGTAGGATCATCACAAATAGTCCACCCTTCGTAGTACTTGGCAATCCAAGCTCGTATCTGTACTTCTAACTGGATCAGGAGACTACCAACGGTTATCTGCTTCTGGCAAGACGGACAAACAGCGCCCTCCGCGCCAAGTATGTTGGACTGTAAATTGCCATGCTTAGACGGTAAAGACATCATGACGATGCGAAGATTGACATACTGAATCATGGATAGGAGCAAAGCTGAGCTCGCCTTGACAACCTCGACACCTGACGATGAACGGCGCTGCATCCTTAAACCGTTCTGCATCCGATATTTGGGAGTCAAACGTGGCGATAACGTGTTCAGTAGACTGTGTAAATGTTGAGCTACGGAACTGCAGGGGATCCAATCCTTCAACAGCGAATGAGCAAAAGATGATGTACTGTTTGAACAGTGGCACTTACCCAAGCACTCGGCAAGCCTTGACCGGTCAGTGCTCTCTATCGGCCCACACAGTCGCTCAATAGGAGGTAGAATTTGTTGGGATAGATAGTATTCATAATCTGTAAGGCTAAGTTTAACATTGGCGTACTTATTTTGAGATAGGACTTACCGACTTGCAGGTTCGACTTGCGGACTTCATCTGGATGCTTAGCTCTGTCAGCTTGACCTGTCTTTGTAGGCTCCTCCCCTTCAGCAATGCAGAAAATATACGGAATCACGTCTCCTGTCTTTGCTGAGCCACCCTTTGCCTTCAGCCTCAGTGCGACCTGCACGTGAGGTTGGTTCTTAGCATCGGGATATTCCTCCGGATTTTTGCCTAGACGCTGCAATTACGTTAGAACAGACCAGCATAAGTTAAATGCGACAGACTTTGTAGACAATAAAGTCTTCCGACATCATTTTCCCTGAGCGAACGTTGTTACCAATTGTCGTCAGGTACTCATGGATGTTCTCAACGACTATCTCGGCAGGATCTCCGGAAAGTATCTGCTCTAATACATATCTGTCAAGTGATAATTCAGCTTCTAATGGGGGAAAGATATAAACGACTTACTGAGACACGTTCTTAGATAGTGCGCAGTATTCTCGTCTTTTCATGTCAAGACCCTTAATCTCTACTGACGTTCGAGTGCCATCCTCGACTTTAATCGCAGCGTATTTCTTCTTCTGAAGTAAGAGCAATCGTTGGAAGATTCCATCAAGGTCAATTTCAAGAAGTTTATATCTATCATTAACAGCCTTCTTAAATTCTGCCGAGATTCGGAGGGCTTCCGATAACTCTGTCACGCCAGAGTTAATGAATACAGAGTCGGTATCACCATATATAACCTGTTAGTCCATTAGATAAATAACGATTAACAGTGGCCTATTATCCTTACTTCCAGTTGTAGACTTTCGGCCAGGTCTTTGGTATCCGTCAAGATCTCACGCCCCTTGAATGTAGTCAGGGCAGCGAGTGGTCGCGCATAGAATCTTGAATACTCGAAACCAAGACATCCGTACATACTGTTCGCAGTCAGTTTCAAGGCTTGCTGCTTGATGTCATACTTGTTCGATGTTAAATTGAGTCTATATCCCCGTGAATTAGAAGGGTAGAATACCCACTTGGAGCAGCTTTGCAAGAGGTACCGATTTATCCTTCATAAGTGATTTCACTTGTCGACGCCGATTCACAAGGGTTGCAATAAGCCGAGGTAGAACACCCTGCGCAATCTCCGATGCAGGAGGGTCAGGAATTTTCACTTCGCCGTTCTGTTATGGATGTTAGAAACAAGTCTGCCAAATGGCGCACAACTTACTTCGTCTTCCTCTTCAACTGTCGGAACAGTTGTGAAGTCAATGTTCCACTCTTGTATAATACTTGGATATAGCGAGTTAAAGTCCATGACAAGAACGAATTTATCGTGCAATTTCCTTTTGGGATCAAGAACGAGGCCTCCTTTGTATTTGTCGCGTTTACTTTTCGTTGCTTTTCCTTCTTCTCCATCGTCGTCACGTGCTTTAGAATTTTCCGCAGCTACAGCCTTCTTTCCCCATAACTTGTCGGGACAGACGTATTTAAGCTTATGAAATTCGTGAAGAAGAATGTATTCGTTTCGTTCCGCACGGCCACCATTCAAAGTCTTGTTCCTGTCGAGGGATTGTGTTAATATATGTATTTTATACCCACGGTAACTAACCAGGCATTTCCTGCCAAGTTCGTCAGCTGCTTCGTTAACGGCAAAGCTTGAACTTTCGACGTGATGGCCATTTGAAGGTGCGCATCCAGCTCGCAGTGCCGCACGAAAGTTAGCAACCGATCTGCATTGCTGAGGTTGCCATCAAAGAACGTGACGGTGTCATCGGGTTCAATGTCCTGGCGCTCTATCTTGAGGTGCGTCTTGCACATTTCTGTTAGGGACCATGTTGTTGAGGATATCATACTCTAAAATGTTTTTAACTTAGACAGCAAGGAATTTACGTCACAACCAACCTTGGCACCATCACTTGCTAAGTCACAAAGTAGACGACCACCAAGAAATCGTATGTTTGAGCCCTGTCGTCCGATAGATGGCCATTTGGAGCGTCTGAACCGACCAAGACGGGACCAATGATCTGCATTTAACTCTCTCATGCGATGTAGAAGGACGTCAAGAGAAACACTAAGGAATTCGTGTCCGATGATAACATCAGGATCTGCTTTGAAGATGGATACTAACGAAAGACAAGCGTGTTAGAGGTCCGATGAAATGGAACTAAGTATGAATCGCACTCAATAGCGTGTTCAACAGCATCCGTTCGTTCTTCGCTGGAGACACTGAACCTTTCCCGTTTGCTTTTGCTCGTACCTCAAAGTCAGGCGGGAAGCGGTCCAGTGGTCGTACAAAAGTCTGCACCACGCACGGTAGCTTGTCAGGTGGCGTAGGATCATCAATGTTCACTAGCGCCGGAGTAAGTGACAGTTGGGTATCATGATTACGGCACGTACTGTTATACCAAACTCGAGAAGCAACGCACACAACCTCCCGTTGGTTCTCCTTGTGATTGATGATTGTCCGCACACTTAAACTCATCGCCGTCAACGGTGGCATATCTTTTGGTGCATCAGGATCGGTCTCGGAGAATGGGTTGATATCTTTCGGATTAGAGACGACGGCCTCGACTTTGCACCATGAAATCTGGTACACATATCAGTTCTGCAACTAGCTCGTAGATCGCGTGGTATAATACTCCTTGATTTTCAATTTTCGGCTTTTTGATTTGAAGCCAGCAAGGGCCCATAATTTTGCGTTTCAGTGCGAGCAACTCAAATGCATTCGTATTTGTTCCAAATATTTGCGCAATTGATGGACTGCATGAATCCATCGGAACCTGGGGCTCTGTTTATCATCAATTATAAAACGGTTGTTAAGTAGAAGGCCATAAACTAACCATTGAATCCATAAACAACCTTGAGCCATTGTGATTCGCCTCGCGGAACGTTCTTCTCTCCAAATGCATACTTACGCTTGACAAATTTGGCCTTCCAGGATTTGATCTTGAGCTGCTTTCGGATCATATCAAAGTCATTGTAGACGTCTTGCAGGGAGGGCACGATATCCGTATCGACAAAAGTACCATCTTCGCCTAGTTCCACCCTTATCTCGCGGGGAAGCACGAAAAGGTTCCTTTGCAGCCCTTCAACAGTGACGCAGCAAGAAAGCCACGCGCCAGTAACCTTATCGCGCAGTTTGCCAGTAAAGTAGACCTTCCCGTCCAGCTCGAGGTAGTCAAGCCAGAAGAAACGCAGAGAACCATCAGGCTCAAGAACTGATGCATCTTTGACCGTGGACGAAGTAGTCGATGACGTTAGCGGTTCGAGGGTGTCCGAAGTGGCCGTCGATAGAGAGTCGTAGACGGCGAGCCATGCAGGTGTACCATTTTCCTCTGTTTTCTTCTGGCTTGTTTTAGGGTGTCCAAGGCCGTTTGTTCCATTTTGACTGACTTTCGTGTCAATTGGTTCTTTCTTGATAATTGGTTTTTCGATGTCTTCATCGATGTCCATGATATCGTCCATTTTGATGTCATCGTAGGTAAAATCATCAAAAAAGATATCAGCATCTTCAGGGCCACTGTTGAAGTCGAGCTGTGCGAGCCTCTCTGTTGCTGGTGTCGTAGCACCGCTGTCGACCCTGATCTTCTTCTTCGGACTAAACATGTAGTCGTCGCTAGAGGGTACAGCGAGCTCTTCAACGTCAGAAGATCTATCATCGTACGATGATCCAGCCCGGGGCGTCTTGTAGTCCATGGGGCCTGGTGAGGATCCAGCGGAATCAGTGTCTTGTATAGGTGAAGGTTTGCGCTTGCGTGATCTGCTAATGTCATGCGTGGTTATTGGCGACGAGTCTATTGTTCCCAGTAGATTTGACATAAAATCGGCTTCAGCTTCAGCAGAAACTTTGGGCCTGTATGCATTGATTGAAGGTGCAACAGATGGTTCGGGCTTGGCTTTTGTCTTTCCCTTGGACGGGGCGCCCTTGCTCTTCTTTGCTAGAACGGCATGAGTACTAGATACAACCAATTAGAATAAGCATACTCCTCGGCTTTCTATCGTATTCATCTTCGGAGTCGTCCTCTCGTTCTTGCTCCATCCAGTCGTCCATGCCGTTGTCCATATACCCGTCTACGCCATCGTCTACAATGAAATCGTCTCTTTGCAAACGCCCCCTAACAATGCTTTTGTACTGATCTTCCGTGACTTCATCATAGATGTCAAGGTCTTCTTCCTGTTGTACGTCTAACTCAGTAATGGCACGCATACACACGCCATAATTCGCGCACCTTTAGCGACCGACCACCGCCTGCTCTTACTCGTTTGTATTCTGCAAACTTCTCTGCTTTCGACTTGATATCACGACGGGAACGTCCAGACATTTGACCGTGGTGATAGCGCGTCGCCTCGAGGCTTGGCACGCTGCACGTGATCGCGAAACCCCGAGCTCTGCCTTTCAATTGCGTAGCTGTGATGCAGTTAAAAATGACATCCACCAGCAATGGATTTGACTGCTCAACTGCCTCTCCCAGGTTGTGGTGACCTCGTTCCAGGCTCGGCCTCTTTGATCTGTCAGAAGCATGGTAATCTAATCAAAGACGGCATGTAAATAATTTCTTCTCTGAAACTGTGCGGATCAAAAAGAGGCCTTTGCATCTTCTTCTGTCCGATATAATAGCATGTGCGAAGGAACTCAAAACAGGATTGTGTGGCTGCGATACCAGCAATAAGCCTTCAACTACTTCAGGTCTTCCTACTTAATTATACTCAAAGTAGCGCCCTGCTTACCTCCCCCAGATCTAACTGCGTTGCTGCCGGACTGCAGTCCTTCTCAGGAAAGATGAGATGAAGTAAAGAAATACGTAAACTTCAAACTAACGAAAGTCGATTTTACCCAGAGATGAATACGGTGGTTCTTAAAGCCTAAGGAATGAAGGAACGTTCCACTCAGCCGGCCAGCCCAATTTCCGTTTCTCTTCCGTCCCTTTCGACTCGTTCCCGACGCCGCTATGATAGCGAACGACTCTAGTTCACACAATGCATTGCTTGACAGAATCAAGAGGCATAGAAGCATCATGACTAGGCAAAATCGACAAGGATATAACAAAACGATGACTCTCGAGAATTTCATGGCTTACGGTCTTGGATCTGGCGTTAACGGAGCAACCGTAACTGCGTTGCCTTGCGCAAATGCAACAGGCCGAGGACAGACATTGAAGCTCTGCCCAAACACGGGTATCCTTACATGCTCGAAGGTGAATAACTTCGCTTACTGCTTAATACGAATTATCACACATTATCAAGTGCTCATTGGTTAAGGTGAAGAGTACGATATTCCTATATGCTCAACCTCCTAAATTTGGAATTCTTAGTACTGCTCGCCCCAATGTCAAATACAACATTCGTCAATTCATCACGCGGTTTGTCAAAATGTATTTCTTGACAGTGATTGGAAGCAATGTTGTGGTATAGAAAAACACAACCCAACATCCGACCACAAGACCGTCCGAATTCTATTGCCGATACGACATATATTATGGAGTGACTCTCCAGCATACGACTGCATTCAGCTTAAATTCAATGAAGGACTGGACGCCAAAGAACTTAACTTTCGGTTATGTCTTGTCGGTGCGTGACTACCCGTTTAATCTCCTTGCTGCGTAATAATCGGTCACGCTGCTAGATTCGCCAGATTTCTTGAATATCGTTCGAACCATCAACAGCCTCCCTCGAAATTATCGTGGAAAATGCGATGTCCTGCTTAATAACGTCGATGCAGTAGTCACCAATCGAATCCTTCTCATCCTTTACGCACTTCTTAGTCCAGGCCCTTCCATCGAAGAAGCGGCAGAACTAGCGACCCATTTGATGTATTCTGCCATGCTTCCCGCCACTGGGGCCGCCTATTTACGACATTGCATTCGCGCAACATATGGACAGGGTCCTAAGGCCGGCAAGCTATCATTCCAGAGTTGCTCAAACACAAGGGGCAAGGGAAAGTTGTACTGTATGCAGTTGGCAACGGCAATTAAGCGCCCTCTCGAGATGTCCTTCTCGGCCTACGATGCAAGCAAGGCATCGAAAAGCGTTCGAAGCACGTTATGGGACCCTCATCGTACAGAGGAGCGTGGTAAATTTCTCATGAGCCTTCAGCCAGGCCATCGGCTAGCATTCATTCGTTTTTGGGAGACTGGGATTCTGGCACCATTTTCATTCGACCTTGGCGGATTCAATCATCCCAACAGGCAAGCCTTTTCGCATAAATGTTGTCATCATTATTCATCATTGATGCATTGCTTGTCATTTAGATTGTCATTCTCGGTTCAGGGAGATTGGCTTGGCCAGCCAGAGTTCAACCCCTTAAGAAGCTTCGACATATCGCGAGTACTAGAATCGGGCGCGAAGCACAAAGTAGAACCCGCTGATATCATCGGTTGTCTATTCTTTCACTTGAAGGACGAATTAACGGAGTTCGCCACCAGGATCAAAGCTTTCCATGTCAACATTCATCTAACCCAATTCAATCCCAAGATACTCAGCCGAGGATTAGCAATTGGGGCCTTACCCGCCTTTGAGAAGGGGTGCTTTGATAGGATAGATTTGTCCGCTATGATAGACAGCGTTGGGATCCAAGAAAGCCTCACAAGCTGGGCGCCTCTGCTAAATAGGCAAAACAACCATGCATGCATAATCATGCGTTCGGATAAATGGTACACCACACAGCCTAAAGCTACCGCAAGAACGAATCCACGCATAGTTGAACTTCTCCGTCGCAAATTTCAGAGCTTATCGCTCAAGGTGCGTACGATATTTGACAGGCGTGGAAGAACCTGAGAAACATAATTGGCACAATATGAATAGCACACAGCGTTGAAAAGGATCCTCACACAGGACCTTCGCTCGCCTGTACTCTCGCGGTTGGTGCATTCGTTGGACGCCTTCCTTGATCATGAAAGGTCGTTTCAAGAATATCTGAATCAGCAAGACATACAGTCGGTATTGAACAACACAGGCCTGCGACTGCGAAATTCGCATAGAGTACATCCCAAGGCGCGTGTTCTCTTGAAGTTCATGCACGTTCGTGATCAATTAAACCGTTTTTGTAGAGGTATGGGGTACCCATAGAATTCCCAGACAAGAAACTACCGGAAGTTACAAGAGAAGAGTTTTATAACATCTGTATGCCAATTTTATCCACTGTTATGTGGAATATCACTTAGAAATTGCCGATTACATCCTGTCAGTCACATTAGGAGCCGCCGACTTCCCGGTACGCTTTGTTGAATTCGAGAGTGCCATAGGACAAGCGGTAAACCCTGCAAGTCGACAGTTGTACGTTGTACATGAGTAGACGCGACTTTGGGATCACTCATGGTCACAAGGCGAAGGCTGGGAGGATATAACAATTAATGTACCCAAGTACCATCATAAGTCTAATAAAAATCAAGATGATGTCCATTGTGATATAGGCGATACAGTTGTGTAATGACGACGATAGTAGAGAAGGGGCAGCTTAGGCGTTTGAGAGTCCCCTGCATCAACTTTCTCTACCCGAGTTACTCGTGCAATGAACAGCTCAGATGCGGCACCCTCTGTGACCTGCGCCTGCTCGGATGTACCTTTCTCAGGTAATCTTCGTTCTAGAAAATCCAAATCATGAAGTGGTACCGCCGTTGAAACCAATTTACATGACATAGCACCAAGCGAGCCCTTTATTACTGGTAGACCGTCTTCGGTGAGGACGTAAGGTACAGTTGTAAACGGATGGGTATGCAATTCAGGCTTCGAAAACGCCTCCGCAATTGAATTCTGTTCGGCAGAGAGCAGGTTGATCACCATATGCGAGGGTTGGGCTGGACGTGGGGCTTTCAATGACATTGCCATTCGCGAAGGCATGCGAAGCACGAAAGCGACCAACGGGTAGGGGTCCATTGCGATTGAAGTGAAAGATGACAGTGTCACGCCGTGATAAAGCGCGTCGCTGGGCGATGTCCGATTTTGGTTTTCTGGCATGAAGGATGTGATGACAGTGACGGGCTGCGCAGAATTGCGCAGTAGTGCCCGAAGTTCGTGCGTTATGGATTCATGAGCAGCAGTGGAGTGATGGCGGAAGGAGAGAACGTGCTGCCTGACGAGTGCTTTGATCATTGCAACTAGGCAGAGGCGTGCCAGCGAGGCCTGTCTGAGTTTGAAATTAGGTACTACTGCTGCTACATCCGTAATACCTGTGTGTCTCTTTGACTTCTGTCAGCCAGTTTGCTTCGTCAAAGCCTGCACCCTACTGATGACGACATTATTTTTGGGAAGTACAGTCCTACGCTATGTCCCGCACCCCTTCAATAAGAACCCAGCGGACTTACTTGACTTGAGTAGTTTTGGTCCGATTTTTGCCCGAGTGACGATGTGTCTTTAGTGGGTTTTCCCTCAATGACGGCTTAACCATGTGGGAATACTGGTGCTTGTCTGAAGAGTGACTGCAAGCGAGTCTTGGACTGGAGCAGGAGTAGGTCCCAGATATCGTGATGAGGCTCACATAAATGTACAACATTATAGGCGTCCCTTGCTGTGGTACCAGTGAGTATGTATATATGGCGCATTCGAGTGCAACGATATTGGCTAACCACTGAGAGTTATGAGCCTTGGAACACATCTTTGCATGTTGGATGCTTTCTTAACCTCGGAATTCAGGACATAAGTAGCTAGTGTGATAGATGTGAGAGATCTCAGTACATCTATGTTGATGTACAGTTGGTGCGGAGTTCGGAGCGGACATGAAGTTGATTGAGTGTGATGTCCATGACAACACTTCTTCTTTCTTGGCCATCACATACTCAGTCATAGTTTGTTTTGCTTTCTTAACACTGCTGTTTACCATGACTGCCCCAATTGCTGGCTTCTTCCATGGGGCCAGGGACTTCACTGCATCAGGAAACTTCATGGAAATTCATGGAGATTATGTATGCCTATCTCTTCTCATCTTGTCATGCCATGGCTTAGTTTATCAACCTTAACAGATTGTGAATTCAACCTCCCAGATGCCATCTTTGCCTCCTCCCAAGCACTCCAGTCTTTTCTTCACTGGTCGTGATTCATACCTCAGGATCTTGAAGGACCATTTTGGCTCTCATTCTGTGACTCAAAGGAAGTCATATCTTTTGTATGGAATGGGAGGTATTGGAAAAACTCAAATATGTCTCAAATTCATTGAAAAATGTGCACATTTGTAAGGCTGACAAATCTTCATTTATTTCATATGTTTATGATTTTGCAGGTTTTCTGATATTTTTTGGATTGATGCATCATCTGAAACCACTATTGATCTCAGCCTTAGACAGATCTTCAAAGTATCCAATATGTCTGCTGCTGAGTCTACAATCTCAGCTGATTCTGCTTTGAAGTGGATTGTCACCAGAAAAAACTGGCTCATTGTGTATGATAATGCAGATCAAGGATATGAAGTAGTTGAAAAGTTTCTCCCACAAGGAAATGGAGGAAATATTTTGATTACAAGCAGGAACAACATATTGAAGAGGATAACATTAGGGAAATCTATTGAAGTGGATAGAATGGATGAAGAAGAGGCCCTTTCCTTATTCTTGAAATCTGTCATGCTTCACAGTCCATCTGATGCTGCCCAAGAATTGTCTAGGATCATTATTACAGCTATGGGACACATCCCACTTGCTATTGATCAAGCTGGGGCATATATAGTGGCCACTGGTTGTGACCTGGATTATTATCTCAACTTATACAACCAGCACCACAGCCAGCTCATGTCCAATGCCACATTCAAAGGTGCATCAGATTATGGGTATTCAACATATGGCACATGGGAGATTTCAATGCAAGAGATTGAGAAGAGGGCATTAATGGGCACAAGTCCAGAGGCCATTGCAGCACAGAGTGCAGTTACTCTTCACAAACTATTTGCTTTCTTGCACCATGAAAATATATCAGAAGAGATATTTAGCAGAGCTGCTGAGAATTATGTCCAAAGAGACATCAAGGAAGAGGAAAAATCAGGACTTCCACTTTCAGTCACCTTATTGAGCTCAGAATTCCTATTCATAAAGGCAAAAGAATGGGACAGAGTCCATTTCCTTTCAGGGATCCAAGTCTTGACCTCATTTTCTCTAGTCAAAAGGACCAATAACATTTATTCAATCCATCCATTAGTGCAGAGATGGAGCAGGGATAGGATACCAAAGTCAGACATTAGTGACATTCATGGCATAACAAGGGCCATCTTGGCATGTTCAATTGACAATGATGAATATGATGACAACTATGCCCATTCTAGGTTGCTTATTCCACATATCAGAGAAAACAACACACATTCTGCACAATACAAGTTGAAGGAAGTATACCATTTTGATGAATGTATCAGATTTGCATTTGCATTTTATAGAGTTGGAGATTGGAATGAAGTAGAGTGTCTCTGTATGTCTGTCATGGAGACAAGTAGAGAAAAGCTAGGGGCAGACCATCCACATACCCTCACTAGCATGGCCAATCTGGCATTCACATACAGGAATCAAGGCAGATGGAATGAAGCAGAAAAACTAGAACTACATGTGATAGAAAAAAGGAAGGCAAACCTTGGGGCAGACCATCTATGTGTCCTCACTGCTATGGCCAATCTGGCAACTACATACATGGATCAAGGCAGGTGGAATGAAGCAGAAAAACTACTACTGCATGTGATGGAGGCAAACAAGGCAAAACTTGGGGCAGACCACCCAGATACTCTCACTGCTTTGGCTAATCTAGCATCCACATACAGGAACCAAGGCAGATGGACTGAGGCAGAAAAACTAGAACTGCATGTGGTAGAGAAAAGGAAGGCAAAACTTGGGGCAGACCATCCATATACCCTCACTACTATGGCCAATCTAGCATCCACATACTGGAATCAAGGCAGATGGAATGAAGCAGAAAAACTACGGTTGCATGTGGTGGAGACAAGCAAGGCAAAACTTGGGGTGGACCATCCACATACCCTTGCTAGAATGGTTGATCCAGCATATGTATACAGAAGCCAGGGCAGATTAGATGAAGCAGAGATATTAGAACCACTAGCATTGGAAGCAAGGAAGGGAAAAGCAGGGGCTAACCATCCAGACACCCTTGACAGCTTAGCTGACAAAGTAGTCATACATGGGAATGACAAACACAGACCACCCATTGCAGCTACTGAGTCCATGGAGCAGTCAATTGAACCCCAACATCTTATGGCGTTACAACCAGGACAGGAGTTACAGGAATTGCAAGAATATTCTCAGCAAGACAGACCAGAAGTGGTAAGCTCCATTCTTTTGCTCTTGGAATATCTAACTGACCTTATATAGCCTAACCCAGCTGGCAGCACTGGTAACCAGTATCAAGCCAGTGCTGAAGATGTACCTGAAAACAAACCCAACCCAAAGTTATTCTCCAGAATAAAAAGGGGAATTGCCAAAAAATGTGTTGGTTGTTGCTGAATCCTGATTGTAAACTGTATATACATTGTATGGTAATTGTGTGGTTTTATTTGTTGTGTTTCTCTGCTTTGATAAGAAATTGTTGTACTTAAGGAATACCATAGGGCATAATTGTGACTTTGAGTTTCATGCTGCCTGCTCATCACAAGATACAGAGAACACCTTCCTGCCACTAGTCCAATCAAGGGTGAGTTAACAGAGAAAAAGATAGAGGGGGCACCCTCATAGGACACAAAGAATGGAAGTGTGGGCATACTAGTAGGTATATTGTAGAATGGAAGAAGCCAAAAAAATCAAGTATCACAATCACACCTTAGGGAATACATAGGATCTAGGCTGTCAGCAATATGAAGGCATTATCAATAGAAGATTGTATGACATCATTGAATCATCATCTACCAATGCCATGGCTTGACAGTGCTGCACATGAGTTCAACTTCAGGTGATTACACCCTGCAATAAGCTAGGCAATGAAATAGTCAGCTTCCCTCTAACGGAAGGACCAGACTGACGAACCTGTTTCTCCCAACTTGAATGCCTTAATCTAGTTTCCTCGGACTTGACCTGCTCGGCGAACGTCCTTTGGAGCTATTCTTCCTCCTTAAACTTAAGGTTTTTCAGTCACTTGACTTTCGGTTCGCCAAACTTGTGCGTCTCAATCTGCTGTTGTTTATAATTTCCGCAGTGGGGCTCCTCGTTTGTCGAAATCAGATCCAACATGTGAGTTCTAATAAGCAGAGGCAGTAATATCTTGAAATCAGTGGCCCTCGTTCCCGACTATGGGAAGGTGAGCATTCGTATTCGACATGTATTGTATCCGTTACCTTTGGTCCCACTCCAAATATACTCTCCCTTTAACGGTACGGCCATCAGGCGTCTTTACATCCTCAGTTGAGCCAATAATAGAAAAGGCATAGCGGCAATCAAAACGCGGCCATGTTCTGCACCAGCCTCATCGCCAGGCTCAATAAGAGTATAAAAGTGGATATTCTGAGCCGCAATAACCTCGCGAATCTAACAATGATGCTTCAGCTAGGCGACGCAAATGGGGCTACCAACAACATAAGTGCTTCTTGAACAACAGCAGGTCACGCTGCACGAGGGTATCAGTGTTGGCGACGACGGGTATAAGGTTGACTCTGTTTCCCACGCACTTCATGATTTCGATATCCAGAGGCTTCAGCCCAATCACACAATGTTAGCTAGACCTTGAGTCGACAGTAAAAATTGAACGTACGTATGTCTGGCCGGACGGATGAGCTACAAACACGCGTGAACACTCAAATCCGTCTTCTCGCTTCTCTGAGGCTCCTGTTCCTGTCGCATATAAATCTCATGCTATTCGTCGATAAATTCCACAATGGGAAGCCACCTTAATCACCGAATCCAGGTGTGTCAATGACAGTCAATTTAACCTTGAACTGCTTGTAGTTCAAGCTCAGCTTGAGGAGCTGTTTGTGGTGACACTTGATGTAGTTCTTGGCTGACGGTAACGAGGGGGTGTTGATGAGAGTTGTCTTTCCAAGTCCATACTCGCCTGTGTAGACGTGTCAGACGAAAGAATATCAAATTGGGGCAAGCTCACTAACAACCATAATGGTGAAAGGCGCCCCCTACTTTGCGACGAATTTGTGCCTCTACAATTTCTGTCAGTGCTTGTCTGAGCATTCCGACCTGGTTGGGCAGGTTGCCAACGCCAATGCCATCAGAAATGGGAACGGGGGAAGCCATTGGTGGGAGCGACGAAGGGAACGAGGAGCAAAGTGAGGAGGGCATAAAACGACATTGGGGTCAAGTTGGCGTCCTTGTCAACAACGCTACGGCAGCCAAAATAATCTTCAATACGGGCCTTACGAGCATGGCTCGAAGCGTCGACAACAATTTGATCAGCCCAGCACACAGCGGCATAATAGAAATTGAGGCCACCGACAAGCTTGTCAAAGTCGATCGGCATACGGCCGAAATGGATTTAAAGTAAATCACACCGCCGGCTCATCAATTCAGTACAGATGGAAGAGGTGAACAAGCGGAACATGAGACTTAGGGGAGCACGCTATGTGCTTCAACAACTCCAAGAGAAAATGGGATGAAGCGAACATCGGCAGGTGCAACCAGTAGTTTTCAATTCCAAGCTTCTGCATGCTTGATCTCTCGATGATATCGTACTACAGAGTTATAATATCCTTTAATTTCTGGTCCCCATATCCTGAACCGTTTCAAACAGTTCAAAAAAAAGAAATTCAAAGGCGAAGGATGAAAGCAAAAACGACGAATGACAAAGCAAAACAGTGCAGACAGCAGGTTGAAATGGAAATGAGAACAGGGATGTTGACAAAAGCGACGACAATAGAAAAAAGAAAAATTAAGAGTAAAATAAGTATTATGCGGTGTACATAAATATATACGATGATCGATTGATAGAGAATACAGTGAGATATAAACAAAGAATATTTCCGGTATTTGAGACTTGAAGTTTAGCTGAATCCAGATCCATGACTAGTTATTATATGCTGAACGGCGAATGGTAAACGTTGGAACGTTGGAACGTTGAAGGGTACGATACAAGCCAAACGAGACGATGTCGTCATCCCGAGTCATTACCAGATTTCGTCAGGCGTCATGGCAAGTAATCATGTCGTTCGTTATTCTGCTCCAGCTCCAAATTTGCATGAGAGGAAATTGTTGGTCTCCGTGTAGTATGCGACTACAGCGAGATCCAAGGAGCGCGTCGTGCGTTTGTTGTGCGTGAAGACGAAGACGACGTGGGTGCACCACTTAATATACGGGTGAGGATTATGTTATCATCCTTCATAACATGGTCCCTAACCAACACCCCCGAGAGTGGGATGCCTTCACTGACCATGCCACCCATCTTGCATTGAAGCACCACCCACACTCTTCGTAGTGCGCATCATGAAAACGTGCTGCCTAGCCCTTTCCATTGTCTCCTTTAGTTCAGGACTGTCAAACGAGTTCATATCTTCACCGCTCGCCCACGACCCTGGTACAGACCCATGACCGGCAGGTGACGAGTCCAGTAAGGGGCCATGAATGTGTGTGCGACGAGGAGTTGATGGAGCCTGGGTTTGACTGGGTAGGAAGGTAGTGCTGGCAGAGTATGTGTGATAGGTTGGCACGGATAAAGTATTAACAGACGCTGTTGTGTCGAAATAGTGCGATGCGGAAGCGGGTGGCGTTGTTGCTCGGTTTTGACGTCTCCGTCTTTGAGACGAGCCAGACGGAGTGGCAGAGGTATGGGCACGACGGCGCCGGACGCTGTTTGAACGCGAGGGTGTCCGTAGATAATTGGGCTCGATATTATTCTCGCGATCAGAGGTTGGAGAGGAGTCCT
>QFEO01000378.1:23144-44156 GCA_003316615.1 Amanita pseudoporphyria
TGTAGACTCGACCCATCTGTAATAGACAAGCCATAGAATTGCTTGTCACCCAGGTAACTGCGCTGCTGAAAGATTGTATCCAATATATCCCAGACCGTAACAAACTCCTTATCACCTGCTTTGACTTTGAAGGCGACAGAAAGGCCGACTGCCTGTATTGAAAGCAATGGGAAAGGTGGTTCCGTTGCAGGGAAGGCCCTGTATAGCGCCATCTCATCTTCCAGGAGAAGTGATGATGGTGATACGAATATCTCGTACGCGATGCAGTCGTCGTGGCCATAACAAATATCTTTGAAAATGAAATATACCCTGCTTCTATCCGAGAGAGGAGCCTTGTTCAGGTCAAAGGCCCCCTCTGTCGAGAAGATACACGGCTGAGTTGGCCGGGACAATGTTGCATTCGGAATAACGGAGGCCTATCGGAAACCCAAGTCAGCAACGTTAATAAATTGCGAAAATAGCCTTACAGTCGAACACGAGGGGATAGGTTGAGGCGAAGGGAGTTGGTATGGAATGGTGGGAGGTAAGGTATCTGGTGATTGCTAGAGTACTTGTGTCAGCAAGGCAAAGGGCAACTAATTGTAACTAACCATGTTATGTCCCCTTTGGAAAGGGACGGTAGTAGTTGTCTAGCGAACAATATTGAATGTAAGCAAGTGGAAAAACACGGATAATAAATTAATATCTTACGGTTGGACGGATGAATGGGATAACGGAGGGACGATACTCTGGTGGTGAGGGGCGCCGCGAGATGTTCCTGGTATTCTCGCTAGGTCGCTGAGATACCCAATCATCAGTGGTGCAATGACAGAAAGGAAAGAAAGGGAAGTCACAGATGAGCTCGACGCTGATGATTGGTGCGTCGTATTTTGTGAGGCGTACGTCAATACTTCGTCAGAGAAGGTTACGTGACCCATGACGTTTTGCAGAATAGGTGAAGTATTAACGTAGATGGCTTGTGGACATTCGCAGGAGGGTACGGGTGTGTGTGTGTGCCTTTGCTCGGGGCCAGTAGATATATAGCATTTCCTCTGCATCGCTTTAAATTAAGAAATGAGAGCAGGCGATAAGTAGTCAGTAAGCAGGCCAAAAGCATTCGTGATACGAATACACTCACGGACGTGGCCAAGTATTCATAGCCAACCTATCCCTTTTCGAGACGCAACGGAACCCGATTAAGAATGGAAGCCTGTCGTAGTAACTTCAATGGGTAAATAAAGGGAGTGTAACAAGAATGGCCGCGTACGATATGATCTGAGCAAATGAGTCAGTAGGAAGTAGGCTGCTTTTGGTAGGATGGGAGTCTATGCCAAAGTACAAGTCACGACAAAAAAAGGATAGGGTGCCTTTCATAACCGCCTTCAAGGACGACTGCGATCAAGTAATAATAGTCCTGAGAGGCCGCCAAGCCCGCCTTCGCCCTAGCCAATAAAGACCCGCCTAAAGCATGTCTGAAGTCGGTCCTGGAATTTCGTGTGAGTGGAGCTGTCAGATAGAGTATCCTTTAATGTGATAGAACAAATCAGAAATGTGTCCGAAAAAGCAGGACGGAATGTGCGGGGTGCCGAACCGCAAGAAAGAGTAGCGATGGCGGGGGGGTCGGAGGAAGAGCGGCTACATCACCGCGATCCCGTTTTCTATTAGAGCTGTCCTTGTTCCTTCCATGGACTCAGATCCGCTCCGTTTGGAGCCCTCTCTGGAGCCAATGGGGTCTACTCCGCCCCCCTTGTTGCCTTGAGCGCTTATATTGACATGCTGTGTTCCCAACCCACTACTGGCACTGGTTGTCCATCGCACTGAACAAAGGTTTCCCCAACAAAGATCGTTGGATATTAGCATGTGATAAATACTGCGCAGCTTACCGATGCTATGTCTACAATGCAACAGCAATGCGCAAGCACCAAGCGGGAGAGTCTGTCATGATAATCTCTGCCGCCGCCGACAATGCCAAATTTGGAAGCTATGAAACAGGAACCACACGCACGCCGACAGTCACCTGTGCACCCTCTGTCATGTTGTCAAGGCAAAAGTAACTGTGTCCTGCGTCATTCCATTCCACTTCCCGGATCTCCAATAGGAGACGCATCTCACCACTGTCCCAAACGGAACGACGATATTCATTGTAAATAGTGGAATACGTCCTGCTTACTCCGTTCGGACGCTGTAAGCTCTCCTCTCCACCATCCTGCGACAGTCCAGCCGAAATTTCGTTAGCCAACTTGCTGCGTTATTTTATGGCTACATGTTACCACAGTAGTAGATCCTTGGAGAGCGTCCATTAATGTGCTGACTGATGGTAAGGTTGGCCATTCAAAGGTTCCTCAGTCAAGTTACAATTACACATAAGCTAGTAGGACAACACGTTCTTGCTTCCATAGGAAATGAGTTCGTCAATCTTATTTACGGCAGAGGCCCTCCCTCCTATCAATGCCAAGTCCAGCACGTCGGACTCATTTCTTACGAATAATTAATTAACTAAGAGGATAGGCGGTACCGGCAATGGTTGCAAAATTATTTTCAAAATGAAAAGAGCCATCTATAATATCAAACGCCCACCGTTTTAAGTGCTAAGTCCAAAGGATCACGTCATCCAACCTCTCTCAACGGCAGTCGGCTGGAAATATACGTTTCGTAATACAATTGAATACCCAAAATCGTCCCATGTGTTGTCAAACGTACCCACAGGATCGTGACCGGCCGACGACAGGCAAATGAGATACACTATTTTTTTTTCAAACGCAAAATATGGCGAAAGGATGAAATCACTTCAAACTGGAAATGGAAAATTATAGTGTGGTGGTCTGCATCGTGGGTGGGGGCGTGCCGGGGTCCTGCCTGTTACCTATGGCAAGGACGGATCCTGGCAAAGGATGGGCTGTGTCCCTGATACACGATAGCTGTCCACGGCATATATAGACGACTATGGCATGGTAAACGACACCCAAGGCGAATGGTTCTTGGCCGAGGCTGAGGGCATGGGTTATGGTGCCGGACAGGCTACGCGAAGGAGTCTGAGGAGCAGCAAGGGAGAGGAATTTGGGGTCAGCAACCGCGATCCAGAACGACTTACCATTGAAAGAGTATTGTCGATGTGGACCGGATCACAGTATACATTGACGGGAGGTTGTGGGTAGTGGAAATATGTTTACTGAAGGAAAAGCCAGGATGATACATTCGAAAAAGCAGCCCAAGAATGTCCGAGGTGACCAGAAGCGAAGAGAGGAGTTACAGAGAACCTTCAAGCGAAGAAAAGATCAGGTTAACACTTCTATGACATTATTATAGCCCTCCTTTGCACGTCCAACGATAGTTTACACCACGAATTACGACCCACGTATCTGATACCTCGTTTCATTATTCTTTCCAACGAGTCACAATTTGCTTCGTATGCTCCCAAAGTTTCAACTGAGATTCGTCAGTTCCATGATAGTTCTTAAAGCCAGCATCGTCCCCTTTCCGATTCAGCAAAATGATACCCTTCTTTCCTCCAAGGAGTGCATAAAGCATATATGCTGCAAAGTTCTCTGGCGATTCGGCTAATAGCCAGAGAAGGGGAGAGAAAAAGAACATGAGAGTGCGGAGAGCCCAATGTGAAGGCCGTGTCGCGTTGGTATTAACGAGACCAGGATAGACATGGGTGAAAATGATGTCAGGCTCTCTGCGGGAAAATTCCTGTTTTTCCCTCAGCGTTGTTTCTTTATCTCGGTGGCTGAGGCAGGACTTACTACCATCATGATATCACCGTAAGTGCCTGTGACCAACGATGCCTTTAATGCCCCATAACTCTTCTTCAAGTCCAAATCATCCAAATCAATTTTCGGACCTATACCAGCCGCCAGAATACTCATGACGCTTGTTGCTTCCGACGCCTCCTTTGCCCTCTTCAACAACGGCAACAATCCATCTATAAACGCCCATTTCGAGTAATATCGCACCGCCATCTTCTTATCAATTCCTTCCACAGTTTCTTCCCTCCCCTTTAAATCGATATATCCAGCGGTCAGTACGAGGAAGTTCACTTTCGTGAGACGCTCCGAAAGAGCTTTGGTAGTTGTATATACATTCTTCATCAACACTGCATCGCAATAAACGAATTCATGTTTCCATCCAAGGTGTGCTATCGCTTCGCTCGGTTTTGGAAAGGAAGAGATAATCGACCTCGCCGCAGCTTCGTTACGGCCTACGATGACAATATGCGCATTTCCCTTGGTAAGATTTGCGAATGTTTGGGCCATGTGTTGGCCGATGCCGGATGTCCCGCCGACGAAGATGGCAACGGGCATGTAGGATGGTTTATACTGGACAATTTCGGCTTGGGCGGTCGTTAATGAAGGCATTTCGAGAGAATGGTTGTTAGATTACGTGCACTGGCATTTATAAAGACGATCCGCCGAAACGCGCAAGTCAGGCGGCTGGAAGCTGCCGAAGCTGGCAGATTGATAAGATCATGTAAGTAGCCCCCTTATTAAATGTGACCTATTAGTTTAGTGTTCATCCCACTGAGTTAGTGACAATCTATCTTGAGTACTCTAGCACTCTTCGTATGTAAAATGCACACGTTTCCCCAACGGTCCAAGGAGAAGACTATCCTCTGAATAGGCGGGACCTGCGGCGTTGCATGCGCGAGCTGATGAAGTAGGCTGTTCTAATCTAGGGTAGTTTGGGCGGTAGAATTACATCCTTTGAGCGCTTGAGCCGATAACTCGTAATCGATAATCTCTCCACCGTCTCCCGGCATTCACATGCACATTATCACCCCGCTTCTTCGGTTTCCGCACGGATCTGAAAGTTGATAGCTTATTTCGTCCGTCGATCTCGCATTTGAACTTCTGTATGGATAGGCACGCTAAAGATCTGTGTATTCACCTTTGTGATAAGGTCATAATACACATAAGGTATAGTAGACATGGATAGCATAAATAATGTAGTCAAAGGTATAGCAGAGCCAATGGTACTAATTACAAATCAGAGCACGTAATAGACGGTCGATAGTAGGTCGCAGGTTCGGAAAGAGTCCTGCTGGATAACCGTTCGTGGCGTGACGTCATGGTAGACGGAGGATCGACGAAATCATAACGGATGGTAGGTAACATGGAGTACTCCAAAAGCATACGAAGGGCAAAGCGTGATTTGGAGGCTATCGGAAGAGCATACGGCGTCCGCCCAGGAAGAGGGAAGGCATGGGAGGGAGGAGTCACTGGTCCAGCCGAAGAGGCGGGTGAGGGTGAACGAAATTGAAAACCAAAAATTGTCCCATGTGTTGTCAAACGTACCTACAAGATCACGACCGGCCGACGACAGGCAAATGAGATGCGCTATTTTTCTTCAAGCACAAAATACCCACGATCATGATGAAAGGATGTAGTCACCTCAAACTTGTGATAGTCTGCATCACGGGTGGGAGCGTACCGAAGTCCTGCCTGTTATCCGTGGCAAGGACGGAGCCTAGCAAAGGATGAGATGTGTCCCTGATACACAATAGCTGTCCATGGCATATAGGCGACTAGGGCATGGTTTCTGGTAAACGGCACCCAAGGCGAACGGTTCTTGGCAGAGGCTGAGGGCACGGATCATGATACCGGACAAACGACATGAAGGAGTCCGAGGAACAACAAGAGGGGGGGGGATTACTTAAGAGGAATTTGGGGTCAGCGACCGCAATGCGGAATAACTTACTATTGAAATAGTATTGTCGATGTGAATCAGATCACAGTATGCATTGACGGGAGGTTGTGGGTAGCGGAAATATGTTAACGCTGGCACCGAAGGAAAAGCCAAGATGATACATTACTGAGCCAAAGAAGCAGCCAAAGAATGTCTGAGGTGACCAGAAGCGAAGAGGAGTTACAGAGAACCTTCAAGTGAAGAAAAGATCGGGTTAACACTTCTATGACATTATTATGGCCCTCCTTTGCACGTCCAACGACAGTTTACACCATAAATCGATCTATGTATTTGTTACTTTGTTTCATCGTTCTTCCCAATGAGCACAATTTGCTTCGTATGCTCCCAAAGTTTCAGCTGAGATTCATCAGTTCCATGATAGTTCTTGAACCCAGCATCGTCCCCTTTCGGACCCCGCAAAATGATACCTTTCTTTCCTCCAAGGAGCGCATAAAGCATATATGTTGCACAGTTCTCTGGCGACTCGGCTAATAGCCAGAGAAGGGGATAGAAAAAGAACACAAGAGGGCGGAGAGCCCAATGTGAAGGTCGTACCGAGTTGGTATTAACGAGACCGGGATAGATATGAGTGAAAGAGATGTCAGGCTCTCTGCGAGCGAATTCCTGTTTTTCTCTCAGCGTTATTTTTTCATCTCGGTAAGTGAGGAAGGACTTACTACCATCATGATATCACCATAAGTGCCTGTGACCAACGATGCTTTTAATCCCCCGTAACTCTTCTTCAAGTCTAAATCATCCAAATCAATTTTCGGACCCTTACCAGCCGCCAAAATGCTCATGACGCTTGCTGCTTCCGACGCGTCCTTTGCCCTCTTCAACAACGGCAACAATCCATCTATAAACGCCCATCTCGAATAATATCGTACCGCCATCTTCTTATCAATTCCTTCCACGGTTTCTTCCCTCCCCTTTAAATCGATATATCCAGCGGCCAGTACAAGGAAGTTGACTTTCGTGAGACGCTCGGAAAGAGCTTTAGTAGTCGCATATACGTTCTTCATCAGCATTACATCGCAATAAACGAACTCATGTTTCCATCCAGGGTGCGCTATCGCTTCGCTCGGTTTAGGAAAGGAAGAGATAATCGACTTCGCCGCAGCTTCGTTACGGCCTACGATGATAATATGCGCATTTCCTTTGGTAAGATTTGCGAATGTTTGGGCCGTGTGTTGGCCGATTCCGGATGTCCCGCCGACGAAAATGGCAACGGGCATGTAGGAGGGTTTATACCGGGCAATTTCGGATTGTGCGGTCGTTAGTGAAGGCATTTTGAGAGAATGGTTGATAGTTTACGTGCACTGAAATTTATAAAGACGTTCCGCCGGAACAAGTCAGGCGGCCGAAAGCTGCCGAAGCGGGCTGAATACCGTTAGCCGTTGTCTTACACTCACAAGATCGTGTAAGTAGCCGCCTTATTATATGTTACACATTAGTGTTTGCCGTAATGATGCATTAATGATGAGCTAGTGGCAATCTATCTTGAATACTCTAACGCTCTTCATGTGTACTCGAAATTCACACGTTTCTCTAACGGTCCAAGGAGAAGACTATCTTCTGAATAGGCAGGACCTGCATGGGCGAGCTGATGAAGTGGACTGTTCTAATCTAGGGTAGTTTGGGCGGTAGAATTACATCACCTTTTGAACAAGCTTTGAACCGATAACTCGTAATCGATAATCTCTTTCCCGGAACTACTGTCTCCCGGCGTTCACATGCACATTTAGCACCCCGCTTCCCCGATTTCTGCTCGGATCTGAAACTGGATAGCTTATCTCATCCGTCGATCTCGCATTCGGACTCTTGTGTTGATAGGCACGCTAAAGATCCGTGTATTCCCCTTTGTGATAAGGTCATAAGATACACATAAGGTATAGTAGTCATAGATAGACACAGATAGACGTAGATAGCATAAATAACGTAGTCAACAGTATAGCAGAGCCAATGGTACTAACTACAAATCGGAGCACGTAATAGACGGTCGATAGTAGGTAAAAACAGAGGTAGAAAGACAGGGGAACGATTACCGAGAAAAGGGCAACGAACTACCTATACTCTGCGATGACTAGGCCTGGGGCGGGTCAGGCCTTTCTGGATCGATGTCGGAATGTCCGAAACCTGGACAACACTTGTAAGAGAGATTTTCCAAAGCACATTCATCCGAAATTGAGGAACCACGTCGATGGTCCTGCGTCAGTTCGGGAAAGCCCTCGGAATTTAGACTGTCCCATGAGGAAATCAATTCTGCGAAGCCCATCCCGCTTCTCCTCATCATATGCTCTTGGGTCCCTGAGACGTCTGTAGCGCTGCTGATATGCAGCACTAGCCCGATCCTGGTCTTCCTTCGTCCGTAAAAGCCTGAACTCGGTTGAGCCGGCCTGCATCCGAAGGTTTCGGTACACGGCGTCGAATACATCAGAGACTGTCACAAATGATCCGTTGTGGGCTGTCACAAGGATCTTCCAAGGCAAATGGGGAGAGATCAACGTAAAGCTCTGCATCGGAGGACTGGTCGCAGGTTCGGAAAGAGTCCTGCTGGATAACCGCTCGTGGCGTGACGTCATGGTAGAGGGGCGGTCGACGAAATCATAATGGATGGTAGGTGACATGGAGTACTCCAAAAGCATATGGAGACTCGCATAGCGCGATTTGGAAGCTATCGGAAGAGTATACGGCGTCGGCCCAGGGAGCGGGAAGGCATGGGAAGGAGGAGTTACTGGTCCAGCCGACGACGCGGGTGAGGGTGAACGAGAGGCTCGTCCAGTGTTAGGTGGTGCCAGATACTGGGTCTGGTTTGACAATGCGAAGCGGACGCGCTTTCCTTGCATGTTCATGAGAGTAGTGTCTGTGAATGGGGGGGATATTTCGAATTGGCCGTTATGACCTTGAGAGTCCGGGAATTTATAGGTAGCGATATCCCGACCAATATGGACTGCCTCCTTGAAGCGCTATTTACGGACAATCTAGATTTGGTAGCTAATTGATCGATTGTCAAAGGCTAGATAGAGAAAGTCACACACCACAGCGTTCTGGCTCCATCAAATGTTTTAAAATCGGTGGCTGCGACAACCCGACATCTGGGTCGTCATGTCAAAGAGGGAGATGAACGACCGCAGCAAATCAGTTCAATAAGCATTGGTGCGTTTTGGCTGCGGCTCTGAATGACGCAATGACGTTTAGGCTGTCCGGAGAACGTTACACGTGGAGACACGACCTTTGTCGGCGGATTTGCTGTGACGCTGACGTGTACTTACTCCGAGGGATATGTTGAGAGGGCGGAACAGTCCTTGACTATTGGGGTTAGGGCTGTGTGCCCTGGGACCGCCGTCCTGAAATGGACAAATAGGCGCGATGGCGGTGTATAATGCTGTTGAGCATTATGGCTCTTTGATGACGATGAGGACTAATTGCTGTGTATAATGGAGTTTGGCCTCGCAGCCGTCTTGATGTTGGGAACAAGAAAAATAACCGTTACTCCTGGGTTCACAATATGGACAAACAAGGCTCCAGCCAATCATTCTTTTGGAAACCCGCGCAGCTCTCACACTGTTTTGAACGAAAAGCGATCTAGCTTGCAGAACATTACCACGATGGCTGGTGATATTGACTTCACGCTTAGCCAGGAACCTCAATCCGAGATCAAGTTGTGTGCGAGTGACGCAACGCCTCTGCCAAGTACCACAGCCAGTGGCATTCACGTCATCGTCACTCTTTTACGCCACGCTTCACTTGGGGATCAGTATCGTGGCACTATACCTCACGATCTGATTATGATCGACAGTTTATAAACTTTCATCTGCCGTACAAGGTAAGCTGCGGAACTGCGATCAACTCATAAAAAATAAGGTCTTTACGAATCCGACTAGATTCATTCACTCTGTCATCGTTATCTTGGCGTCTAAGAGCTTATTATGTGCACCAAGCTTAGTGACCCAGGTAATAGCATTCCATTGGAGCCTTCATCGACAAAGGGTTCATAGATAACGACCACCACTTCAACGTAAGCGTTATCAAAAGTAAATAAGCTTCTGGTCATAAGGTTGTACACCTCAAAATATCTGCACTACCGTAATATTTTCCACCAGCTATCAGTAGGCCTGGAACGCCAAGCGCAGAACATTGCTACCGCGTGTGATGGTTGGTACTCTAATATCAACCTTCCATGGCATGATGATGGCCGTATCATGACTGAAAGCTGACTATTAAGTTACAATTATGGGCCGCCAAGATGCGAGTCCATGGGGGGTAACTCTAGGACTATGTTTAGCCCAGCTTGCCAAGTGGCATCTCGGCATATACGCTTGAAGCACGAGGATATGTGAAGGGCTGTGTGCGTGGAAAGCCAAGCCAAGAGAAGGGCCGGAGGAGGAACGTCCCATCACCGAGATCACAATGTATAATTAGCTGTCCTCATTTATTCCATGCTCGCTGTCAATTATCGTTGAAAATTTGCGGCTCTTCTGGAACTCCTGGGCTTCGTGTCTCTATCTCATTATCTTGGGCGCTTCCTTTGACATGCTGTGCTCGCGTCCGAGAGGACACTAGTCAGAGTCAGATTTCGGCACGTGATAGAAATCATACGACTCACCAAAATGCTGTGTTCCCAATAGCAACAGCAATCCGAGCGCAAAGGGTCGCGTGCGACGTTGGCATCCAGCGCCGCGGAATTTAAATTTGGACATAATCCAAGTTTAGCTCTTTGGGCGGTATGTCTCAGCCCTCGAAACCGTTACCATGTCACTGCGCAGCTAGCAGTGGCAATGCTGCGTTGGCAAAGCGATAGAAAGTGATTGCGATGGCAACGTTGCCCTCTTTCAAAGTCGAGTATCTCAACAACTACCCTGATCGACACGCTATGCATGTTCAGGGTCTGATAAAACGATCATCACGTTGGCAACCGAGCTTAAGTACATGAAGATTCATTCAAGAAACGTGGTAAATTGCTCAACAAAGTGATCGATAGCTGACCGCAGCCAGCCCTGAAAGATTGGTGTTACGACAAAACAATCCTTATCCTATTTTTCGTAATCATCTTTCACGATCGGAGCACTGACAGTCAGTCATCAGATGGCCACGCTCGACTGTTCTATACGTTTCTACGATGGGGGGCCTCAAAGCTGGCAGAGATTAGATATGAAATATATGCCTGGTCTTGGCCCGTTGAGTGTTGTCGCACATACGCAAGTCGCAAATTGTACGGACAGAGGGGCATTGTACATGGCTGCTCGTCGTCTCAACAGTGCGCCATCCACAATGCTCAATGCCCTATTCCTTTTAGGTTGAGGAGAATACTTGACTTGGACAAAGCAAGTATAAGACCATAAGCAAGCTGAACACGCTAGAGTGGAAACAGAAACAGACCAACGATGGCAAAACGTTTATCAACCCTCCTTCAGGCTGGTATTGACAAGCAAGAAACGGGGATGGAGAAGACTCCGGCGTATTTTTTCAGGTACGGCAGGAGGAGCCGCTTCAAGAGGCAAATTGGTGGATCCTTGAAAGCAAATCCAAGTTAAGTACGGAGGCGGCCGTTTCTGTTATCCCGACATCGCCGTCGCTGATGAAGAGAAGGCAGTTATTAGTTGTATCTCGGAGGTATGCTTGGGTTTTACATTCCAGCCTCCTATTCTGATACACGCGCATAGCGGTCAGGTCAAGACTCGTTCATTCCATTCGACAACATCGAAGTCAAGCTTCCAAATGACAAACTCCGTTCGTCTGACGTCGTGTAATAGAAACTTCTGGTTGAATGTGTGTGTGGCAATGTAAGCTTTTGTAACATGATGTAGGTGGCTCGGTATGTGTCTGTTCCAGAGAGAAGCGGCTTGATTAAGGGTAGCAGGGGTACGCATTCTTGTAAGAAAAGGATTCAAACGGTATGAAAGGTATGCTTGTTGTTCGCTCGCAGTAGTTGAGAAGAGCGTGATGTGCTTCAGGTCTCCAGCGAGCTCCAGAACATTGGCAGATCTATGAGAGCTTAGCTAGAGAAAGCTACAGGGTGCCGTGGATGAAAATCTGATTGCGGAAATGATGCCCCTCGAGTCGGTCTTTGGTGCGTTTGAAGAGCTTGTTGAGGTTTCATAATTCTGACATTTTTGATAATCAAAGAACGTGGCTCGCTGGCATCAAAGATGAGTCTAAAGAGAAATGTACTTGTGCCAAACGAGGTAGGAACACATCGATTCTTTCATAAATGGCTTCAGTACCGAGTCAATTTGATATTTGGCATCACGTCAAACGTTAAATAAGGAAATGAGAGCAAACTCCGTAAGTAGGCCCCAAACACACATGATACGAATATACTCACTGGGATTCACAACCAGATTATCCCTTTGCAAGGCTGAAACACAAGCAATGAATAGAAAAGCCCATTTAGATTCTTTGATAGGCTTAATAATATTGAGGGGTATTGCGAGCGTATGATAAGACAGTAAATGGAAGTCGAGTGTTAAGAGTAGAATAGCACTCTGTCTCCTTCAAAGCAACTGTAAAACCACTAGGACATATGTCAGAACGTGCTAATCTGTGTGCGTGGAAAGTGGAACCTTCAATATTCAATACTGTGCTATGAAGGTGAGTAGGCAGGGTCAGAGGCAGAGCAACCCCATCACCAAGATAACAACGCATAATTAAGCCGCCCTCGTTCATTCCCGTAGGCCGATTTTTGCTGACCGTTGGAGATTACAACACACAGTGGCCAATCAACAAAGTTTTGCTTCGGCACTACCCCCAGTCTGTTGTAACTCAAATGGCGGATATGACTCTGGAATACGTCACGTATTACAGAGTCATATCCGCCATCTTACTCCGTTCGGATGGCGGCCCACCATCCGAACGTGCTGTAAGCTCTCCTCTCCACCGTCCTGCGACAGTCCAGCCGAAACTTCGTTACTAAGCCCACTTGCTGCGTTATTTTTTCCACTTGAGCAAACGAGATAATGCCGTCGCTTCAATTGAAAATGGGATCGTTTCAACCTAGAAGTTGGCAGCACGATAAAGCAATCCTCGTTCTGCTAAACTTAAAAATCAAAGCTGACATGCTGATGCATATGAAAGCTTACCACATATCCGGATTGAGTGACAGTTGTCGGTAGGGTACCTATCTTAACGATTTTCATATGTGTCTTCGCAAACTACTTGGGGTGGGGCACTGGCCTTTGCAATCACCACAAATGGTGATATCCTGGTCGACATTATCAGAAAGAGGTCCGATGTAGGTCTCATCAGACATCTTGGGGGTTGGACTAGAGTAAGTGTGTGTCATCCGTCAAAAACGAGAGACAGCCGAAAGTAAGCCCACCTATGAAAGAGGGATTAGGACAATGCTCTGCTAGTGTGTTTGATGATCAAGATTGAAAAGTAGGCAGAGGTCTGACTTTTAGTTCACTGGTAGCTGTGTGTTCAAAATTGATGCTGAGAAATTTGGGAAATCCCTGATCAAGCTAATATTGTGTGGAAACCACTCTACAACCCCCTAGACCCATTTAGACAATAAATGTACATACACTTATAGCATTCAATTGCCTATTGTTAGGTGAGGGCTATGGCCAGGAAGCCCGATAATATCAATTTCTATAGAATGGAAGGTCATTTTTCCTTAGTTCCGAGGCTTATCCAAATCAGTTGATATTGCAACCCATGTCTTAATGAAAGGTAATATAAATAAAATAAGTGGTCCCTTTGGTGCTTTTTGGTGTCCCTTGGGGCATTTTTGGGTGTATCATAATCTGTATCAATGTATTTTTTATTTTTTATTTTTATAAAAGAATTTTTTTAATATAAAGAGAAGAGTGCCAAACCTTAGATATGATTCGGACAAGGGGTGCCTCTAAATGGGATAGCACAATGGAGTGGTGCACTCCCACGATGTCGTCTTTAGTGCATGTTGTACGAGATATGACTTACACAAAAAGATTTATTAGACAGTCGAGTTCAGGCAGGCTTGCCCCTGGCCTATTCTAATTCGTCCTCGTACCAATGGGGATGTCGGATTGTGCCGTACTCGACCGTTCTACTCATTTCTGGAACAAAATAGTTTCTTACATATTCATTCAAAAGTCTAGACACATCACAACGATCTAAAAGCTGCACGATCCTAGGTAACTGACTTCAACGAGTAATAGCAACAAGCTTTCAAAATTATCCCATTCCGACTTGAGAGTTGGCCACCTCGATTACGAAGAGATCCGGCGCATAGCAGAGGTGAAATTGATTGAGATTTCCGGACAATAGCGATTAGAAACTGGCAGCTTACCACTGTGGGATATGACGTTAATGCAAATGCTGATGGTGCCCTTTGCGTCGTCCCTGAAGGGCTTATAACGAAGTTTGCAGCATGGTAGCAGTGAGAAAGAGTCGGCGACACATAGTCATGTCGTTACGTCATGTACCCATTCCTGGCAGACAATGTCCATTCACGCCACGACTTTTTCTACCCTCACGACGCGCGCCCTGTATACAAGATAGTACATTTTAAAAATACTTGACATCAAAATACTCAAGGCGGCTCACGGGCTTTGGTACGGGCCCATACTAGAACAGGACGGAGGAAGGTCACAATACCAAGGAGGCAGTGGGGTTGGGGCGGCACCAGAAAGTGGCTGGAACGGTAGCGCTAGGGAGTCGAGTGGTCCTTGAGGTGATGGAGAGGGGAGAGGGGGAGAGTCGTCATCACCAGTAAGATGCAGGGATGGATCTTCGAAAGAGTCCTGATACATCACCTCCATATATCAATCTCAATCTTCTCAGTTGCACGAATGTGACCATCAGCGAACAGCACTTTAGGCAGCGGCATGACGGAGTCGAGCACGATGCAACCAGCTCCAACTTCGTCGTTACTTAGTGCTGTCTGAATCGTACGCCGGATGCTTTTTTACTCGGTTAAAGGCTTGAAAGTGAGCCTTTTCAAACAAACTTAACCTAGTTGCTGCGGATTAGAATAAATGTAAAAAGCGAGCCATACAAAAGAAAAAAACATTGAACCCCATGCTGTCCCACGTGGGGCCAGGCAGCCACCTGCGGACCGGGCAACAGGAGCGAGTATGCGAACTCTACTACCCAAGCATCGGTACTGGTAGTCGGCAATTAGCTCAGAGGTAATGCAGGCAAGCAAGCGTCACTGTGTCCCCAATTGGTGATCGGACTCTTTCACCTGAGGTACATGACCGAAAATGGCCCAGAAGAGGTTCACAAGGGACAAATTAATAGGAATCGTGGGCTCGAGAAGATGACCATCAGCTTCCCAAACTTTAAATAATTTGTCCCTGAATTTACGTTTGCTTCCGTCATCTAAAGGCCTCGTGTCATTATGGTTTAGTCTGAAATATGGAAGGGCAGATAAGATCGCGGCAAATAATTTCTCAAGGTGATTCTACAGCTAACGTCCTTTCCTGTGCGTGTGTCTGGTATGCAAATGTGCGCAATGACATGTGGGCTGGAAGAGTGGCAGGTGATGATGTGGTTGACCTGTAGGCATCCCAAAGTGATGGCAAGGATCGCGCCTTGGGATGCTTTTTGCTCTCGCATAAGGAAGAATGGGTGTTGCAAAGTAGTTTAGAAGGCAATTGGGACTTATGAACATCCCGAATAATGACAAACTAATACTGTAAATAGTTTACTTGGTGAAAATAAGCCCGCACATTGTACGATCTAATCTTCAAGGTGAATAATGAGAAAATTATGTATGTTAGGGGCGAACCCGCCAAATGATCCATCCGGTAACCTCAATCGTCTCTCATATAACTTCTTCACCAAATCTCCAACGGTGACAAATATGCCGTTTGATGCTTGGACCAACCAGACCTCTAACGGTGGGAACGATAGGGTGATGACTTGCCTCTCAGGCTTGGTCGCCGGTAGCTGAAGCTCTTGAGGGAGGAAATAACGTGTCGGGTCTGATGATAGCGGGTACCGCAGCAGTTCGTCTGTGCCCTGGCAAATTCGCGAATAGACCAGAACATCCCCATTCTGGTCCGGTAAAAGAGGAGGCTGCGGTGCAGCAGTAAGGTGGAAATTCTGTATATATGTTAGGCTAGGATGGCATAGACTAAAAAGAATGCTTGCCCCTCGATTCGCCTGCTGTGGCTGTGTGTCATTATTAGGATTGGTCGCCTCTGTCGTGATATATATATTCGTTTCAGCAAAAGTTACGCGACGTTCTCGCATGGTAACACCTGAGCAATATCATAAGGATAACCGTAAATCGTTCGGCATCGAGCTTACAGTGGGTGTAAAGCGAAGGTTAAGATAGCTTGATTTGAGGAGGGAAAAGGTTCTGAATCCCAACCCCTTCCTATAAACCATCGTCATACGCGCCTTCTGCAAGCCCGGGTCTTGCCAAATCCGATATATCCTTGCTGACATTTTGACATTCATACCCAGGCAGATTAGGTGGCGTTTGCGGTATTTGGGAATGGACGGAACATTTTCCACAACCCTTGTGGTAAGGATAATGCCATAAGATCGTGTCAGAGAAACTGCCGAGATTAGTTCGGCATTCATTCCATGCACGAGGTATGTTGGAGAGAATAGAGAATAGATGGTGGCAGAAGTTATCCGAGCGATGCTCAACAACAGGGAAAGAGATGATGATGAAACAATGACCATGACATACCTGGTTCAAAAATGTGCCTTGTTCTTCCATCTAATCCGCTGTTTGGGTGCTTGTGGTGCTTTAGTACTACAGGCGCAAATGGGAGGTGGAAGTTAGATAATTTGAAAGGGGATAGCAGCAGAGGGGGGGCTTCAAACCTAAATTCATATGACTGCGGGTTGTTCCCCATTTGGATTCCCTTTCAGCTCACATAACATGATTCCCAAAGCATCACAGCCCACATTACGTGAAAATCACACTATTTCTGGGTTACTTGGGCGAGGTCAATTTTACGATTTCGTTATCAGCAGCTTCTTACCTAGCTTTGCGCGCTCTGGTATAAGTTCTCAGTACCTCTGAATATTCTGCTCTGCTAGTATACATAACCTGGAGGCGACAACGATGAGCAGAGGCAGCGAAAACGAATGCAGCACATCACATAGCATTTCCGACGCTGAAGTGCTGATATTTGTTCAGCGAAGCGCTTAATGCTGGTGGATGCACTATTGAGTCTCTTCCGCAGTGTCACGCGTCGCGCGCCATAGTCCTCTGATGTTACTGGAACCTGCGGAAGATTGCCGGGTATCCCAGTAGGTCATGCGATCACGCTGGAGGCCAAGAGGCTTTAAGTGGGGCAGAGGGTGCTCAGAATTAGCTCGCCACTTCCAGTTGATGAACAGGTGATTCCATCATTGAGGCTGCTCTTCGCTACCTCCCAGCTAGGCTCTACAATCGCTAGCGACATTATTAACGCACTCGCTAAGATTGTGGCTGTGACGGACTTCCCTCGTGATCAGTTTAATATAAAGTACTCTGCATATTCACATTTGGACTCTAAGGGCGAGGTATCTTTTGAATCCCCGAATGGGTAAACCGCCAGGGCTCAGAGAAGGCAGGACGGTACTCACTGTCAATAGACCCTGGCTCCGACCCGCAATGTATTCCCGAAAAACTCTATCCGCTGGCGATAATAACTCAACGCTTGGTTATGACACCGCCGTGGTCGTGCCGTTTCTGGATCGTGGTATCCATGGAATCGACGGTTACTTGATCTATAGATCAATGGCTTAATGGTACAATGGACAACGAGACATCATTCCTTTGTGGAAAGTCGGCCACAGATATCCGCCTTCTGGATCCCCAATCAATAGTATTTACGACACTCCAGTTGCCTGGTATCTACGATTGTGAGGACGCCACCGACACGATGTCCGGAGCTCGGGAGCAATGATTCCATCAGCTGATGTCGTAAGAACGCCGCCTTTCGCCCGCCCCATGTACGATTGACGACATACAATGGGCGAGTCGTCTCTCTTCTGATGAAGCAGTTTAAATCACTATGCGAGCAAACGTGTAATAGTCCTTTTTTTTCGAGATCTGTAGGAGCTTGAACACACTTGAAAAAGACCAAACCGCCTCGTGGTTAGTGACAGCCCATCAGCTTCCCACAGAAAGATCGTCGATCATGTCTGAAATGGTTAGAAGACTTCGGGAGAAGGTTTTCGTTCTGGAAACAATAAACATCTTCGATTTAAAAGCGAGCTAGGCCGCATTGGATCAGACAGACCACACCAATCGCAACTTTATGAGTCACTCACTACGATTTGATTAAGATTTGTAGCTATTCCCTGTTGCGGGGATCATCTGTCACCCCCTTATGGCCATATAGACTGTAACTGTAGACCCGACGACGAGAATTGGCGAGTAACCGTAACTGACGTAGCATCGTGTTGTCACAATGTGACAAGCCACTTTCCGCTCTAGACTGTCTTGCTGAATGGTGCATGCCAAGATTATTTTTTTGTGCCCCCCCTCAGACTAGTCGCCCCACGTGGCCCACTTCTCGTAAGTCTCGCATCCCCCTCGCGCCGCTTTTTCGGGCCGCCCATACACCCTTACATAGGCACCGCAGCTCCCTCGGGACGCCCACAGGTGGCTGAGATTCTCTCCTGCCGCCAGATCGTCGTTACTTCCCACGTTTAAAACCACGCCTGCTAGCTCAGGGTATGTATTTGACGAAAGGGACAGTTATACAACGCAGGTGAGATGCTTCTACGTATGTCTAGTCACTCAAATGAATAATAAAATAACCATAGTTAGTCAAGGCTAACCCGCCGAATGACCTGCTGGGCAACCTCAACCGTTTGTTATATATTTCCATCACTATGTCCCCAACGGTGACGAAAATATTATTGGATGCTTTGACCTCCCAGACTTCAAATGGTGGAAATGACAGCGTTACAGCGTGTCTCTTGGGCATCATCACTGGTAGTCGGAGTTCTTGAGGATGGAAGTGATGTGTAGGGTTGGATGAGAGAGGGTATTGTAGCAGTACGTCCGTGCCTTGGCAAATTCGCCGGTAGACTCCATGTACCTCTTGTCCGAGCTCTGACATGACTAGAGACGGCGCATCATTCCGTTGCGCTACAGAAATAGAGTGATGGCGCTGGCCATTCTTCAAAGATGCTCAGTTTGGATAGCATGAAATATAACGTGTACTTGCCTTTTGATTTCCTTGTTGCAGTTGGGTGTCCACGGTGAAATTGGTTGTCTCTGCCTAAGAATAATGTTAGGCGGAAAGATGGGGCAGTCGGAACAGCTAAGGGACTTACATCTTTTCGTAAATAATCCATGATACATATGTTTGTCGAGGCAAAAGTTACGCGGCCTTTTTGCATGGTAATAGTCTGAGCAATACCGTTAAAGCAAGGCAAAGAATGGGTCGGTATTAAGCTCACATTAGACGGAAAGCGAAGATTAAGGATATAAGGTGGTGGGGGGCGGGGAACAATTATTTGAGCTGGCCCACAGACCTCCACAGTTTAAATAAACCGGGGCATAGAAAGCCATTGTAGACGCTTTGGGACTCGGCGATAAAGGAGCAAGGATCGAGATTGGCTAGATATATTTAATTGCTCCGATCCACCGGACAACGACTTTCACGTCCACTTAGCAACAGCAAGTCCGTCATGGTGGATTCACCTTTGATAAGACAAGTATCATGCAAATGAATTGGTTGATCTCTCCCGCTTGTATCGCCTGATTCGTTTTGAAAATAGACCAAGGATATCCGGAACCGCCGACGGATTCAATTTCTTTCAACAGATTACAACTTTTTCGGGGTGATTCACAGAATGCTACGCTGTGCGGTCTGGCCATGCAACTTCTGTCCCTTTCTTCGTCGACTTGAGAGAGCCGAGCGAAAACTGGGTAGTTGATGGAATGACGTCATGCCGTTCGGCAGGGTGAGATTAGCAAATATCGATTCGACACCCAGATCATCAAGTTCGTCGGACACATCAAATACGTGAACGGAAGTAGAGAGCGCACTGTCAACTCACACGTGGGCTTCCGAAGACTTTGACAATCGACGTGGCAAACATAGACTGCCCAGGTACAGGAAGTGCAGACTACCGCTCCTCCTGGAGAATAGTCTCGTTCATACGCGCATATTCATGTAGGACCGTTTACATACTGTACAGTGTAATTGTTACTACTGTGATGCCACGAATATGGTACGTACGAAAAGCAGCGCATGTGACGAGTTCTAAGAAGATGATGAGTCAAGCTTCTTTTACTCAAGCGAACGAACTCTTAGGCACCTGGATGGCCTGTTGTTAGGACAAGGAAAGGTCGGCCCTGGATCCAGGACATGATTGGTTAACTTCCGGCTGTGACGGAACAGATATCACCAGTTTCGTACATACCGAAATAGATGGTTAATGGTTAACGCATTTTAAAACGTTATGGAAAAATTCTTCAAGGGATCGGGGCTCCAGGAAAAGTCGTACCGATGTAAAAAGGTTTAGGAATGTCGCGCGTTACAATTGTCATTCTATAGAAGAATCATTACGATAAGCCAAAGTACCGGTCAAGCGAAAGACGCACATTATAGTAGAGCTTGATGAGAACAAACAGTATCCACACACCCCGCCACCGACGGAAACATCATGATCATCCCAGTTCCGAATACCATACTCGCTCCTGACAAATCAGAATCCACTTGAACATCGCATAAGATGGTCAAGTAAAGATAACCAACTGTTTATGGCATTGACGAGCTTCGTGCTCGAAATAGGCACCGAAACCAAGACGGGTCCCTGCAGGCAAAGAGAAGGCTGGGGATCACCCAAATTGGAATCTGGAGTAACCAAATGCGGAAGTAGGGACGAGATTTAAGGTCAGCGAAACGTCTTTTGCCGGGGCTACATGCCGCGACAGTATCAAACCAACTAGTGACCACATCAGTCTGACGAGGGATATAAATGTCTCCATTATATTGTGACCTTGCTCGTCCCGCGCTGCCCGGAAGTTGTATATTCCGAGTAATCGACGAGAACAACAACGCTTACGTTCAATTAGGAATCGTAGTTCATTGATGATTGATCGTTCGGAGAAAACTCGGAGTGTTTCATTCGAGAGTCATCAGTCAATTACCTTAAAAATAGACTCACGTACGACAAGGATCTAAGCCGCAGTTCAAACCATTATGTAGGCCTCAACGTGAATGGGGCCCGAGTTCGATCTTTTCTACATCAACGCACCTTTACTATTCCTTATCTCATGCGCAGAAAACTGAAAGCTTTCGTCGGGCGATTGTATAGTCCGGTCGACCGGCACAGCAATTACCTTATTAGGTTTGGCATTAACACTGCCTTAACTTGAACATGGTGCGGGCGCAGCGTGCGGAGGGCTCTGTTTAAATGTTCTGATCCTTCGTAACCGGGAAATCCTTTTTT
>QFEO01000384.1:0-14521 GCA_003316615.1 Amanita pseudoporphyria
CTATTTTGTCCAATTCAGTGCACCATAGCAAACTCTGGTGGATGTTACAGGGAGTTCCATAGCACCCTGTAACATGGGTGCCCATGTTTGTAACATCCCATAGCACCCTGTAACACCCTGTAACACCCTGGAGCACCCTGGGTTCACTGATGTGTGACTTGGGTGTGAGAGAATTGCATTGTAAATCCTTGGATGCTCTGAGTTCCTCCTGCTCCTCAATGTCAGTAGTTTCGACGAAATGAGGATCTGCCTCGTGACTTTCAAGTCACGCATTTGTGATATCCCACACATACGCTTGATTTATGCGTGGGAATATTGTTGTCTCGACACCATCATGGCAGACGACGGGCCCATTCGCGAATTCTATTGCCTCATCGAAGGCAACAACAATTCACTTAAAGTCGAAATTGCCGCCAACAAGCGGATATTTGATTTGAGGGAGAACATTTACAAGCAAGGCGTGAATCGGGTGTTCAGTAACATTGATGCCATAGACCTAAGCCTTTTGAAGGTGACTACAACCCAGAGTCCAGTGTAAACACTCACCTTCTATATCGTGTAGGTCGATATAGATATTAGTGGGCGAACTAGGGATTCTCTTAGTCAACTGGCAATCGAATCGGATGATGGTAATCAGATGTTGGAGTTGAAGCAGGTCTCGGAGCTTTGGCAGGAACAGCCCAGCCTTACTAGGCTCCACATCTTCGTGAAGCTCCCACCTACTACTGGTAAGTAGAGCCCTTCGTCTCGAGACCACGGAATGATCGTTATCATTCTTCACATTTTGCATCCAATTTGTAGCCATTCAACAGAAATGCACACTTTCTGAATCAAACAGCTCTTTTTGTCGTCTCAAATGTGCCAAAATCATCATGAATGCGCCATCAAAAACAGCAAAATCAGAGGTCTACGAGGCCTTTCAACTAGAACCCTCTGAAAAGATCTTTGATGATCGTCCAAAACCAGATCCCGACATTCCATCTGTCGCTCTTCTATACGAAGGCTTTGGATATTTCTTGGACATCATGGACGGTTGTGACAATGTTCCCGGGCTGGCTGATATTAATGTCAAGAAGTTATATAGTGAGGTAGACACGTTTGCCAGCAAGATGAACGAATACTATAAAGATGAAAATGACCGGAGGGATGCAGCTCTACCCTGCCTCACACGCATTTTCTCTGCACGTAGAGGTATCCAGATTCCCGAGCTTCATGCAGAAGCCATTGGTTCCGTCAGAACCGGTGGCCATAATATTGCGACTCATGGAGTGGGAACTATTGTTGTAGAGTTTAAAAACAAGATGACAGGGATCAATGCAATCCCTCAGGTAGAACTTACATGCTACATCGCGCGTCTAAATTCAACAAAAGTGGATGAGCAACTCTATCTGGGATGGAGGATACCATGCCTCAGTCTGACCATCGTTGGTGAGTGGATATTTGCATTTCACGATCATTCGAAGATCTGGATATTCTTAGGATGTGTATTGATGTTCTATGCTGTCATTGCGATTGACCACCGCTTCAAGCTCATTAGTCTGACGCCAGCATTCTCACGTATCGAATCGGCTTCTGATGGGCGCGACTGCAGGTCTCTCTATTTGGCGTTTATTGCGGCATCTGTACTCCAAGCCCACATTCTCCAGGATGTCGAGAATTTTCGGAATAATCTCCCTCAAGAAATCCTGCTTAAAGCGCGCTGTTTTCCGGTAGTCACCAAATTACGCAAATACCCAAGCCTGTCTGATGACTGTCTCAATTTTGAGATTCAAGATTTCTTTCCTGACAGACAACCTTACCGTCTTTTATATGTTGCGGCAACATCAGACGACCAACTTGTCCTTATTAAGTTTGGCCGACAATACTCCATTGAGCTGCATCATTTTTGTGCCAAATTGGGTCATGCGCCACAGATTCTTGCTTTTGAACGACTTCCAGGTGGGTGGTATGCTGTCGCAATGGAATATATTGAGTCCGGACTCCCAATCACTGTGTTGCCCCAACTTTCTACTCATCGAGACTGCTGGACAAAAGAGCTCCGGTGCCTTATGGACAGCTTTCATTTGGAAGGCTTTGTCCACGGTGACTTGTGGGATGCAAATACCATCTGCAAAGAAGAATCTGTGATGTTACTTGATTTTGATTGGGGTGGTAAAGACGGAGAGGTGTTCTACCCTACAGTGAACCTCAACAACGAATTACAAGAGGGTAGGATGTCTGATAATTTGAGAATCACAAAGGAGGATGATAGGCGAGTCCTGGAGAAGACTTTGGCTAAACTCAGAGACATACCTGCGTAGTGTATGCTGTGATGTGTCCAAATTCATTTCAACCGTCTTCGGTTTGACAGAGATGACATTTGCATCTCTGGGTTCGGTTTACTAAGCACGTATATCCTGCCGTTCATTTGTAATGAGATGGGAAGCTTCCCGCCATCAAAAGTCGGCCTTCCAAGCTGTCACAATGGCTCACCGTCGCCATAGTGGTATGCGAATGAAAGCCACAGTTGTTACGGCGAAAGTATCATATTGATAATGATATTGAACGAATAAACGAAATAGATGCCTTGATTCGGACAATTGGCGAGTGTGCTTACTGTCCGCTTCACAATATTGTATGCCTGTCTGTGTGCGGCGTTATCGCATCTACCATTTGGTAAGCTATTTCATCATTCATTTTCATCTCTTGCTAGTGATTTTACTCGTTGTAGCATAATCATAGCACACACTAATTGACAGAGAGGACGAGGGAGACGTCTAAGCTGGATTACTTGAGATAGATGAGAAGAGGGCTGTTGGTGAGGGACCTCACTCTTTGTCAACGGATATCCCTTCTGCCTATTTATAATATTTGCTGTTAGAATACCTGACGCTTGTGCGCAACAGTGCCTACGCATTCCATCGTGTTTGTTGAAGTTCGTTTAGCAGAGTTCAGTGCAGAAATGGAAGGACAGGTTTCCGTACTCGATCGAGTCCCGTCGTTCGGGTATGCATGTGAACAGAGAGAGTAGAGAGTAGCATCTAAATTAACACGAGCAAAGGTTGCCCAGTAGCTGCGACAATAAAGGGCAAGTCATACTTTTTGGCTAAGGTTGGCACGGACAGAGAGCTGGCGGTACGAGCATGCCAGCTACTAGTAGTTTTGGGACACATCCCCAGCGGTGAATACTGGTCCTTTTTTCCTCACAGATGGCCAGACGCAGAAGTCGATTGCCCCCACTGGGCAGAATTTCAAGACCGTCGACACATTTTGTGTCAAGGCTGCGGAAAGTACACATGCACTTGAAGTTCCCTAATATGTTCCTAGTTACGTCTGCGTGCAACAACTTTGGCAGATTAGTGCTATTCCTGAAACGCAACCCGACCATGACCTCGTTTGCGGACACGCATAGTGTAGAATAACGGAGAGTGGCCACAGCTTTGGTTTTGGTCTCGGATATCTTCTCTCTTTACGACTCAGAGTAGTCACTAAGTAGCGAGCAGGCACTCCGTCGCTATTACATACAAGACCACCCTGTGGTCCTAGGCTCCAGTACGTGTACAGGTGTATTTTCATAGTAACAGGATTTATGTCTTCAAAACAAAAAAAGAGAGAGTAGCATATAAAAAAAGTATCTGAGTTTGATGCACTACACATGTCGTTAGACGCGGGCGTAATAATATTGCCGAGGCCGTGGCGATGAATGCATGCATGTAACGCGTCACTTACATTAAGTGCACACAACCTTAATATATGACTACCAAGAATAGGGATCTTAACAGTCCGCTTGGATAATGTGTGAAGTGCTCATCGACTCCTACTAAGAAATCTGTCCAGGAAATCAAGTCATCTTCTAATGCTATCAGGTCGAAATGAGATACCATAGACCTAATTATTCAGAAGTTCATCACGTTTACACTCTCCAGGTATTTTTCTGGCGTGCCACGATGAAGCGTGACATTAGAGCGGAAGCGGCGGTCCCTTAGTAATATCATAATCTATCAAGTCAAAACAAGTCCTGCATGCATGAACATCAAATAAGATTTAAAGTATCTAGTTAAAAGTGTCCCAGCGATTGGTTGTGTTGTGATACAGTGTCAGATGTCAACTCGATGCCGAAGAGAAAGGTTTTTGTCTAATTTCATGGAAAACAAAGTCACTGTGACTTGGATGTGAGAGAACTGCACTGTCGGATACTCTAATCTGCCCCATGACTTTCAAGTCACGCGTTTGTGACATCCCACACGTATGCTTGATTTATGCGTGGGAATAGCGTTGTCTCGACACCGTCATGGCGCCCATTCGCAAATTCTGTTGCCTCATCGAAGGCAACAGCGATCCGTTTAAAGTCGAAATTGCCGCCAACCAGCAGATATTTGATTTGAAGGAGAACATTTACAAGAAAGGCGCGAATCGGGGGTTCCGTAACATTGATGCCGTAGACCTAACTCTTTTGAAGGTGACTACAACCCAGAGTCCGGTGTAAACACTCACCTTTCTATATCTTGTAGGTCAATATAGATTTGAGTGGGCAAACCGAAGATTCTCTTAGTCAACTCGCGATCGAAAAAGATGATGGTAATAAGATGTTAGGGTGGAAGTTGGTCTCGGAGCTCTGGCAGGAACAACCCAGCCTTACTAGGCTCCACATCTTCGTGAAGCTCCCACCTACTACTGGTAAGTAGAGCCCTTCGTCTCGAGACCACGGAATGATCGTTATCATTCTTCACATTCTGCGTCCAATTTGTAGCCATTCAACAGAAACGCGCGCTTTCTGAATCAGATGGTATTTTTCCTCGTCTCAAACGTGCCAAAATCGTCATGAATGCGCCATCAAAATCAGCAAAATCAGAGGTCTACGAGGCCCTTCAGCTAGAACCCTCTGAAAAGATCTTTGATGATCGTCCAGAACTGGATCCCGACATTCCATCCGTCGCTCTTCTTTACGAAGGCTTTGGACATTTCTTGGACATCATGGACGGTCGTGACGATGTTCCCGGGCTGGCTGATATTAATGTCAAGAAGTTATATAGCGAGGTGGACACGTTCGCCAGCAAGATGAATGAATACTATAAAGATGAAAATGACCGGAGGGATGCAGCTCTACCCTGCCTCACACGCATTTTCTCTGCACGTAGAGGTATCCAGATTCCCGAGCTTCACGCAGAATCCATTGGTTCTGTCAGAACCGGCGGCCATAATATTGCGATTCATGGAGCGGGAACTATTGTTGTAGAGTTTAAAAACGAGATTACAGGGATCAATGCAATCCCTCAGGTAGAACTTACATGCTACGTCGCGCATCTAAATTCGACAAAAGTGGATGAGCAACTCTATCTGGGATGGAGGATACCATGCCTCGGTCTGACCATCGTTGGTGAGTGGATATTTGCATTTCACAGTCATTTGAAGATCCGGATATTCTTAGGATGTGTATTGACGTTCTATGCTGTCATCGCAATTGACCACCGCTTCAAGCTCGTTAGTCTGACGCCAGCATTCTCATGTATCGAATCGGCTTCTGATGGGCGTGACCGCAGGTCTCTTTATTTGGCGTTTATTGCGGCATCTGTACTCCAAGCTCACATTCTCCAGGATGTCAAGAAATTTCAAAATAAACTCCTTCAGGAAATCCCACTTGAAGCGCGCTGTTTTCCGGTAGTCACCAAATTACGCAAATACCCAAGCCTATCCGATGACCATCTCAATTTTGAGATTCAAGATTTCTTTCCTGACAGACAACCTTACCGTTTTTTATATGTTGCGGTCACGCCAGACGACCAACTTGTCCTTATTAAGTTTGTCCGACAATACTCCATTGAGCTGCATCATTTTTGTGCCAAATCGGGTCATGCGCCACAGATTCTTGGTTTTGAACGACTTCCAGGTGGGTGGTATGCTGTCGCAATGGAATATATTGAGTCTGGACTCCCAATCACTGTCTCACCCCAACTTTCTACTCATCGAGACCGTTGGACAAAAGAGCTCCGGTACCTTATGGACAACTTTCATTTGGAAGGCTTTGTCCATGGTGACTTGCGGGACGCGAATATCATCTGCAAAGAAGAATCTGTGATGTTACTTGATTTTGATTGGGCTGGTAAAGACGGAGAGGTGTTCTACCCTACAGCGAACCTCAACAACGAATTACAAGAGGGTAGGACGTCTGATGATTTGAGAATCACAAAGGAGGATGATAGGCGAGTACTGGAGAAGACTTTGGCTAAACTCCGAGCCGTACCTGCGTAGTGTATGCTGTGATGTGTCCAAATTCACTTCAACTGGGCACCTAACCTCTGTTTGGTATAGATGACTTGATAAATTTGTGTTTCTGGGTTCGGTTTACTAAGCACATATATCCTGCCGTTTGTTTGTAATGGGATGGGTCCCACCACCAAAAGCCGGCCTTACGAGCTGTCAAAATGGCTCACCGTCGCCGCATTGGTATGCGAATGTAAGCTACAGTTATTACGGCGAAAGTATCATTTCGCAATACTGTATACTTGTCTGTGTGTGACGTTATCGCGTCTACCATTGGGTAAGCTATTTCGTCATCCATTTCTTACTTGTGATCCTACTCGTTGTAGCACAATCATAGTACACACACCAATTGACAGGGAGGACGAGGAAGACGTCGAAGTTGGATTACTCGGGATGGATGAGAGGAGGGCTGTTGGTGAGGGACTTGCTCTTTGTTAACGGATATCCCTTCTATCTATTTGTAATATTTGCTGTTAGAACACCCGATGCTTGTGCGCAACAGTGCCTATGCATTCCATCGCGTTTGCTGGAGTTCGTTTAGCAGAGTTCAATACAGAAATGGAAGGACAGATTTCGATCCTTGATCGAGTCCCGTTGTTCGGGTATGCATGTGCGAGCAGAGAGTAGCATCTAAAAAAAGATCGATGCACTACTACACATGTCGTTAGACACGGGCGTAATAATATTGCCGAGGAATGCATGTAACGCGTTGCTTAAATTAAATGTACACAACCTTAATACATGACTACCAAGAATAGGAATCATTCAATGCAGTCCGCTTGGATAATGTGTGAAGTGCTCGTCGACTCCTACCAAGAAATCTATGAGAAATCGAGTCATTAGATCTGCTCATGCCAGCAGGTCGAAAGGGGATATCATAGATCTAACTATTCGGAAGCTCATCACGTTTACACTCTCCAGGTATTTTTCCGGCGTGCAACAATGAAGCGTGATATTAGAGCGGAAGCGGCGGCCCCTAATATCGTTATCTAATACCAAGTCAAAACGGGTCCTGCATGCACGAACGTGAGATACACTTACTCCACCAAATAAGACGGGACGTATCCACTTGTAGTCTCGAGTTAAAAGTGCCCCAGAGATTGGTTGTGCTGTGATATAGTGTTAGATGTCGACTCCCACATTGGATGATAGATTATGAATACCGAATAATGCCATTATGCCTGAGAAAGCGTTAAATGCGAACAACATGGAAGCAACGCGAATGCTTACCGGCGACGCCGAATGAAATTCCGATTCGTGCCCCAACCTCCTCAATATTCTTAGCCAGGGAACCTAGTAATAATGTTAACCCACTTCTTCGTAGCGAATATACCGAGATTACCAAGGACAATCGGTGCAAGTGTTACCGCTGAAACATTAAGTTTTTGAAAAAGTGCTTAGCACAATGTCCACGTGGCTAACATCATTGAACTCACTTCCCCCGGCGAAGAAGCCGTAGAAAATTGCAACAAGGACAGCACTGGCCACACCTTTAATGGCCGCCATGCAGAATAGCACGACACCCGTCACGGCTAAGATCGGTATGAATACATTAAGGGCCCCAAGCTGCGGCACAAACGCCGGCGGAATAGTACGGCCAAAGATATTCGCCGCATTTAGGATGGATAGCTATGATAAAATTCGTTAGTAATGTACGTCGTAAACGATTAAACTGAGACGCACGACGTAAAATGCAAGCGAACTGTCAATGTGGTGGTATACGGCGTTGAGTTGAACATAGAAAAATGGGAAGAATAAGCCGCCGAATGATAGGAACATGCTGTTTTAAACCAGTAAGAAGCGTAGTCCACGTTTGAGAGATTGAATCTGACCATAGAGTCAATAATATATAAGCAGGATCGCGGAAATATTTTGACACTTGAGGATATTCCGTAACCGCCTTTGGTGGTAGTCTTGCCCTACTTATGATGTTTGCAATAATGAGTAGGAACACGTTGATTGAAGCGCTAATCCGTACTCCATTAGCAAAACCGACGTGGCCATTAAACAATCGGTTAAGCATAATGGGATGGATGATAGCACCTGTACGCGGTATTCTCAGAACAGTTGATAGATGAAAAGTTCGTTGCTTGACACTTACCCAAAGACGATCCAGCGGTCACAAAACCCATGGCTAGCGCTCTCCGTCGTTTAAAATAATGCGATACTACCGCAATAGCTTGAAATATGTGTTAAGACAATTAAGTAGGTACAAACAAGATACTCACATGGTACCCAAGTCAAGCCACTGGCAAGTCCGAAACAAACCCCCTGCGCTAAAAACACCTGATCCGGTTATCTCACAGAAGTATTAGATAGTGGAAAGTGACTTACTTGATAATAATGGTTTTCTTTTGCGAGCGAGAGCATAAACACTGCCCCAGTCGTTCATTTTCAATTCATTGCTACATAACGAAACTTAACCCACATCCAAGGCCATTTAGAATTGTGCTCGAGATCATTAGGTGACGGCTGTGCATAGCTGAGATTCAACGCAGACAACGGATGGTGGCTGTATGCTTACAAGTAACCTCGGTCAAGGGCGATACCTGTGAAAAGGCCCACAGAAAGGCACAGAAAGAGTTGAGCACCTCCAATCCATCTGACGTGGACGTAAGAGACTTCTCTGGAGGAAAGAATTTGATATACCCTACTACGCTGGGATCATAATTGGTGAGGTACTTGCGTACATAGAAATCTTCGTAGACGCCGAAGGCGTTAATATACCTGGGTAAACGAATCGAACCTCATCACTTTTTACCATGGAAGCAAGAGAACGTACCCGAAGTTGCAGTACTGTACCAATACCCTAACGAAAACAACCAGTTGAAAACACAATTTTGTTTATTAGGCGTAGTTAACGTACGAGCCTAGCACCGTAAGCCATCCTTGAAGTCCGCCCTCAGGCATTTCTGAAGGTTCTTTCGCCTTTTCGTCCATGTGGCCGACAAAAGTGCCGGCGAGCGACGGAGGTTTTTGCTCCTCGGGATCTGGCCTCTCCAAAGCCTCAATACTCGGACGGTGTTCGTCTATGTCATCACTGTGTGAGAGGGCCCCCAAGGGAATCGTCTTCTCGGAGTCTGCTTGTTGCAATGCTTGTTGCAATGGCATTGTAGCGTGCATGGGTGATTCTTGGGAATAGACACGGCATTTTAAAGGCAGATCCTGTGCTGAAGATCCCAGGAGTCTCGGCTCGGTGACTGATTGACGTGCCGCACCTATTTAATGAAGATGATGCATAAGCTACGGGCTCGGCCATCGCGGTAGCAGTAACTGTCGCACAATATAAAAGAATGGCCTGGAACTCGCCCTTCCGGCCATTGTTTTTCTTCGTGCTCAGGTAGGCGAAGATCCATGGTATAGTTTTATCCTATATGCCAATCATATTCTTTTATGTCTTCTTTTATATATTGAGTCGAGTGCTGAGCGTCACATTCTTGACGTTTTGTAAGCAACTCCGAGGTTCGGTCACAGTGTAACGCAACCCTTGATCGCACACGTTTTTATGTGCAGATCAATTTCACCTCGGACCAGTATACAAATGTAAACATTACATGGCCTCCTGAAGAGTTTTTCATGGAGTATATCATTGAGTTATCTAATGACGATGTTCATTTAGCAGAGCAAACATTCTACACTTTTTTCAAGCAAGGTTCTGCTACGTGCGGCAGTGCCTTTCAGTGTACAAACGATGTTCATGGTGGGTGAATTTGAAATGTTGACAACGCTGAGAAGTCAGCGCTTCAGCGCTAGCCAGCCCTGGTGAGAGTCATTTTTTATCTTTTATCTAACACGTGATTGGGTGACCTTTTGGAGAACACGATTAGAGGAGGCATGGCAGCATAAGGCGGGCGCCGATAGCTCCACTCTCGTGCCACATTCACATCATTTTTTAGATATCGGGCATGAGTTATTGGCATACTTGTCATTTGACAAAGCAATGATAATTCGTGGCAGTCTTGGCGAAGGTGATGCAGAGTACGTCTATCCGATTAGCTCGAAGGTCGAAGATCGTTGGGGGTATGTTTGTATCTGCGGTGATTACAAACCCATCTTTCCGAGCTTCGGGAAAAAAAAAGAGCGCGCTGCGAGCTGAAAGCCTCACTTGTTATGCAGCCGAATTTGACGACAAGATCGAGTTGATAGCCCTTCCGAAGAGAAGAAATTCATCTCATACTAGTGTTTACGTTTTTATTTTGCATTACTACGTTTTCGAAAAGGTAACGATATGTGTTACGTATAATCTTAGATGCAGATGGGCTGGTGACATCTTGGCTACCAATGACGTCATAAACTGCCTGATTAACGCAAAGTAGCACAAAGGTTACTCCCCTTTCTTTCCCTTTCCGAGATTGCTTTACTGAATGGTTTTGTTCATTAGCGCATTAGCCCTTCCGCCGCAGATATTTTTCGGAGCCGTTTTTATCGGCTACATTGTCCCGCCGACAGTAACGCCACTGTGTAGCAGTTAGTTAGCGAACAGAGATGACAACCATAACATGCTTATCGCCGTAGATATGCCCATTGCAACGCTATTGCATAATCCTTGCGCGGGGAATACCCCCGTGTGCCATACCAGTGCTGCTTAAAATAAGTGTGGCTGACGACCAAATGCCCAGAATAGAAAGATAATGTAATCTTTATTCCGTTTGGTTTGAAGTTTTTAGGCCTGCACAGTTATCAACGTACGAAGAGCTCATCATCTCGTGCTAAGAAATCTGCCCAGAAACTCGAGTCATGTAAAGGTTTAAGTTTACTCGTACAGAGGATAGGAACAACGCCAGCAGATCGACAGGGGATACCATAGATCTAGTTATTCGGAACTTCGTCACATTCACACTCTCCAAGTATTTCTCCGGCGCGATACGATGTAGCGCGACATTAAAGAAGTAGCGGCGGCTACTAACATTGTTATCTAATATAAAATAGAGGTGGGTTCTGTATGTATGAACGCGAGATGCACTTACTCCACAAAATAAGATAGCACGTATCCATTTGAAGTCTCTGGTCAAGAGTGCCCCGGCAATTGGTTGTGCTGTAACACAGTGTCAGATATCGGGGCGCATATTGGAAGGTAGATCGTAATTACCAAACAATGCCATTACGCCTAAGAGAGCGTTAAGCATGAACAAAAGAAAAATCGCGGAAGCAACGCAAATTCTTACCAGAGAAGCCAGATGCGATTCCGATTCGTGCCCCAACCTCTTCAACGTTCTTAGCCAAGGAACCTAATAATAATGTTAACCCGGTTCTTCACAACGAGTATTTTGAGATTACCAAGGACGACCGGCGCAAGTGTTGCCGCTGCAAAGTTAATTTTGAAAAAAGTACTTAGCAATGTTGACGAGGCCGATATCATCGAACTTACTTCCTCCAGAGAAGAAACCGTAGAAAATTGCAACAAGGACCACACTGGGAATATCCTTGATGGCTGCCATGCAGAATAATGTGATGGCCGTCACGACCAAGACGGGTATGAACTCGTTGATAGCCCCAAGTTTTGGCACAAACACGGGCAGGACAGCACGGCCAAAGATATTCGCTGCATTTAGGATAGATACCTGTGATGAAACTCATGAGTAATGCACATCGTAAACCGATAAATCGGGACATACGACGTAAAATGCAAGTGAGCGGTCAATATTGTGGAATATGGCACTAAGTTGAATGTAAAAAAATGGAAAGAATAGTCCACAAAATGACAGAAATATGCTGTTTCGACGGTAAGAAGCGCAGTCCACATTTGAGATGTTGGACCAGACCATATGACCATAGATACATAAGCAGAATCGCGGAAAAAGTTAAGCACTTTCGGGCGTTCTGTAGTCATCTTCGGTGGTAGTCTTGCTCTGCTTATGATATTTGCAATAATGAGTAAGAACATGTTGATTGACGCGCTAATCCGTACTCCATTAGCAAAACCGATATGGCCGTTAAATAATCGGTTAAGCATGATGGAATGGATGATAGCACCTGTACGCGGTATTCTCAGAATAGACGATAGATAAAAAGTCCACTGCCTGGCACCCACCCAGAGACGCGCCAGCAGTTACAAAACCCATGGCTAGCGGAGCCTGTCGTTTAAAATAATGTGATACTACCGCAATAGCTTGAAACCTATGTTAAGACGATTAAGTGTGTATAAACGGGATACTTACATGGTACCCAGGTCAAGCCAGTGGCAAGTCCGAAACATATCCCTTGCGCTAAAAACACCTGATCTGATCGTCCCATTGAAGTAATAGATAGTGGAAAGTGACTTACCTGATAATATTGGTTTTCTTTCGCGAGTGAGAGCATGAACACTGCCTCAGTTGTCTGTTTTCAAATTATTACTATAAAACGAAGCTCAACCCACATCCGAGACCGTGTAGAATCATGCTGGAGATCATTAGATGACGGCTATGCATAGCTGGGGCTTATTGCAGACATCAGATGGTAGTGTATGCTCACAAGTAACCCCGATCAAGGGCGATACCCGTGAAAAAACCCATAGAAAAGCTCAAAAGGAGTTGAGCGCCTCCAATCCATCTGACGTGGGCGTAAGCAACTTCTCTCTCTGGAGGAAAGAATTCGATATACCCTACTACGCTAGGATTGTAATTGGTGAGGTACTTCCGTACATAGAAATCTTCATAGACGCCGAAGCTGCTGACATATCTGGGCAAAATTAATCCAACTTCTTCAGCGGAAGCAAGAGTACTTGCCCAAAGTTGCAGTACTGTACCAATATTCTGACAAAAACAGTTAGTCGAAAACGAGAGTTATTAGGGATCGTTAACCTACGAGCCCACTACCGTAAGCCATCCTTGAAGTCCGCCCTCAGGCATTTCGAGAGTTTCTTCCGAGTTTTCGCCCATTTTGTCGGCAAAAGTGCCGGAGAGCGACGGCGGTTCTGTCTTCTCGAGACCTGGCCCCTGCAGAGCCTCCACGTCCTGGCGGTGCTCGTTCATGTCATCAGAGTGTGAGAATGCCCCCAAGGGAGTCGCATTCTGAGAATCGGACTTTTGCAAAGGCATCATTCGTATTGAAGCGTCAATGGGGGGTCTTAGGGAACTAACACGCCGTTTTAAGCCAAATCCTGTGGCGAAGCTCCAAGGGGTTTCAGCTTGGCAACTGAATAACACGAAGCGACTCAACTATCGAGTGAAGATAAGGTGCGAATTTGGCCAGTGACTGGCATACCATTCCACTACAATACTAAGTAAAAGAATAGATCCTTCCGGCTGCCATTTTGTTTCGTGTTTGAGCAAGTAGGGCTATTGATGAGAGACCTTACGTCGCCCTTGCAGCATCTTCGTGATGCTCAGGGATTGACTATGTACGTTGCTCGCAGAGAAGGATTATCACTCAGTCGAGTCCCAGTAGGCTGGGATTGGTGTGCGTGTTGGAGAGTGAGAGTAACGTAAATGTTCTTAGTCAAGCTATAAGATGCCATCAGGGTGACTGAGTAAAAGAGACATCAGAGTGTGTGAACGTCCCCAAGGGAATTCTGGGAATCTGACCTTTGCCAAGGCTTCATTCGCATTGAAGCGTCAATGGGGAAATTTTAAGCCAAATCCTATGGCGAAGATCCAAGGGGTTTAGACTTGGCATCTGAATGACACGAAGCGATCCAACTATCCAATAGAGATAAGCTGTGAATTTGGCCAGTGACTGACACTTACCACTCCACAGACATATGAAGTAAAAGAATGGACCCTTCCGGCTGGGGATCGACTATGTACACTGCCTGCAAAGAACGATCGAAACTCAACTGAACCCCATGAGCGTGTTGGAGAGTGAGAGTAGCGTAGATATTCTTAGTCAGACTAGTATAAAATGCAGATTCGGCCATCAGTGTCACTAAGTAAAAGAACGACCTAGATCTCACCCTCATGGCTGCTGTTTGCTTCGTGCTTGAGCGAGCTGGGTAGTTGGTGGAGATTTGACGGGCACAAGTGCCTTGATTTTACCAATTGCTATGACTGGGTTTTCTACATTTCTCCTTACAGGGTGACGAGGGGGATGTCGAAGGATGAGAGGAGGACTAATAGTTCGGAGGGACCACATGCTTCGTTAATTAACTGATATTGTTGCACATTGTATGATGAAGACAACATCAATAGGGATAGAAAAGCCATGACTACTACCATCGGACTTTGATATATGTCGCTTCTTTAAAACAAACATCTCCGCTTTAGCTTAGAAAACGCCAGCACTTAGACAGTCGCTTCGCTTTCGCCCAAAAACTTCCCTTGCGTTCCCAATCAATAGTACAAGAAAACATCGAGTCTAGCTC
>QFEO01000388.1:0-10852 GCA_003316615.1 Amanita pseudoporphyria
CATAGCACAACCGCTACACGACCTAACAAAGAAAAACAAAATATGGGATTGGACGATAGAATGCCAAGCGGCATTCGACTTATTAAAAGAAAAATTTACGACCGCTCCAGTATTATTAATGCCCGACACCACAAAACCATTTATACTTGAAACCGATGCTAGCAAATGGGCAATAGGAGCCGTCTTATCACAAAAAGACAGTAACGACATTTTACGACCCTGTGGATTCTTATCACACTCCTTAACACCGATGGAACACAATTGGCAAATCTATGACAGAGAATTCTTTGCCATAATACATGCTCTTTCAGAATGGCACTACCTTTTACTCGGCGCACCTGTTATAACGGAGAACACTTAGTACTACTTGGACTAACAAAACTTGTGGATCACCAACAAGTCCAGCGTCAACAAGCACCGAGTACCAAATGTAGAGTTCGATGATCTCGTGCACTAGGACTAAGTACACAAGAGTGAGGATGATTAGATTCAGCGTGATATGAAGATCCGCTTCAAGTCAAGAGGTTATCAAGAATAGTGATGTATAACGACCTAAGTCGAACTTAGGTTTCTATCGACTACATCGGGGTCCTTATATACTAGTAAGGAAGTGTCATAAGAAGTACAAAGAAAGCATAAGAACGCGTATACAATGACGCGTGTTGATAAACGATGAAGTCATATGGAAGGTGATGGAAGGAAATGACGTAGGGGTGATGTCATGAATACGTCATAGGTAAGAACGTAGTCCGAGGAGTTAAACGGAGAGAAAAATAAAAGTACAAACAGTATGAACGTCCTGAACACGTATAACTGTAACAGCACCCCACCCTATAGACATATGATGTGATCATAAAAATCTCACCTACTACCGATCACCTCAACGACTCACCGCCAGACAAGCCCGCTGGTGGCATGACCTCTCCCGGTACAATTATACCCTGCAACATGTACCAGGCACGAAACTCCAACAAGCAGATACCCTTTCTAGACGACCCGATCATACCCAGACTGATAACGACACTGATGACATCACTATCTTCACTGACGATCATTTTATAAATATCATCAACCTTGATCTCCGCGATCACATTATCACCACCTCCATAACAGATGACCTTGTCACCACCATCAAACTATGTTTAGCTGATGGAACACCGCCTCCACTTCGGACGGCTATCTCTGACTGGTCTATCACCGACGGCGCCCTATTCTACAAAGGGAAGACTTACATTCCCTCCGCCGACAATCTCCGAATCAATATCATCCGTGATACCCACAATTCCCTTGTCACCAGCCACCCAGGTCTTTTCAAGACCATTGCCCTTCTAAAACACTCCTACTGGTGGCCTGGCCTCACCGTTCTCACTAAGAAATTTATTGACGGATGCGCTATTTGTCAACAAATGAAGCCAAATACCCACCCTACCGCTGCTCCCCTTATGCCTATTATAAGCCACACAACCCGACCCTTTCAACAAATTACGATGGATTTCATCACCGATCTCCCCCTTTCAGACGGTTTTGATTCTATCTTTGTCGTGGTCGACCAAGGACTTACAAAAGGGAGTAATTCTTAGCCCTTGTCACAAAACAATCACAGCATTACAAACCACTGATCTGTATATTAATAACATATTCCGCTGACACGGATTACCTGACACAATGATCTCAGATAGAGGACCGCAATTCGCCGCTAAAGTCTTTAAGGGGATAACAAACGGACTGCACATTAAGCACAAGATGAGCACCGCCTTTCACCCACAAACTGATGGACAGATGGAACGCCTCAATCAAGAACTGGAAATATACCTCCGGATATTCTGTGCATATGAACCCCACTCCTGGAATAAACTCCTACCAATAGCAGAATTTGCACACAACACAAAAGAACACCAGGAACTGAAACAAACCCCGTTTTACCTGATGTACGGAATGAACCCTGTATCTATTCCTGAAGCATTTGAGAAGATCACCGCCCCAGCAGCAGAAGACTGCCTCAAGTCGCTAAATAAAGCTAGAGAAGAAGTGCTAGCCGCTCATGAACTCGCACGTCTAAAAATGACACAACGAGTCACCCGCCACTCTAAACCCTTCAAGAAAGGACAGAAAGTCTGGTTAGACTCGCGGAATCTACGAATTCCATATGAATCACGAAAGCTCGCACCAAAACGAGAAGGACCTTTCCCCATTAGCGAGGTCTTAGGACTGCTAATGTATAAGTTAAAATTACCAACTCAATGGAAGATCCACCCCATGTTTCACGCCACTGTACTAACTCCGTATAATGAAACGGACATCCACAGACCTAATAATACACAACCCCCACCTGACCTTATCGATGGATCAGAGGAATACGAAATTGAAGCAATAATCGCTCACCAATCAACCCGAGGATGCCACTATCAATACCTCATCAAATGGAAGAACTTTGACAGTTCTAACAATACATGGGAACCTGAACGGAACATCACTAATGTGGATGAACTACTAGAAGAATATAAAAGAAGGAAGAAACTCACTTGAAGAGTTCCCATCCCCACTTCTTCTCCCATGTCGTCTCAACAACAAATCATTTGCACCATTACCGACTTTACCTTCACCACCCCTACCCCAGATGACTCCCCACTACCCGTTCGACGTTCCACCTCCCCCTCCGAGGCGTCTGAACAAGACCCAAATGATTTTTACATCGACGAACACAACAACCGCATCGATGCCACCAATGCAGATGCCCCCACCATCATACAAACACCACTGCGTTGCGCCCCCCCTGACTATTCATCAGATAGAAATGCTGACACAATACTACCAGTTAATGAGCGTCAGGATGGAGTTACAATTACTCATCCGCTCATCCAAGTCAGTAACGACTCAGATATTATCATGTCTAGTCAACAAAGCACTGCCACACGAGCAGTTGCTCCCCCTCCTGAGGACCCTAGCACCCCTCGCAACCACCATACAGAAATTACAGAAGAAGATCGACGACTTGGATATGCCCCCGACCCTTCTGGGTTCTATGATAGAACACCTTTCACCACCATCACCGGTACCAACGAGCCGACCTATAAAGATATTAAGGACCGCATCCAAGCGACCGTTACCTATGGTTGAATCGCCGTAGCCCAGGAAACCCAGGAACAGATGATCCGCATCTGGTTCCTCATCTTACAGCACAAAATCTTAGCAGCGCTAGTCGCTCTTGCCACCGCTAACTGGAACTTCAACGCAGTAAACCTGCTCGAATCAATCGCAAACCTAAGCACTATGATCTGGCCCATAGAAACTGCTGATGGACCCAACCTCTTACAGTACATCGTAGACCTCCTACACCGACTCATCTGGGCTGATATAGAACGATACATCATACCCGCCATAGAGGAAGTCCGATGACACACGATTATAGTGGCCCACGTCGAAAAGAATATTAGGCAGTTTCTTGCACACCCATCCTGGCATAAACCACTTTATGTCACCCCCGACCGTCTCCGAGCAGTACACTTTGGCGAGGATGCTCTGGACTAAGCCACCGACATCGAATACCATGCAGAAAAGATCAGAAACCTGGCAGCCCAACAAACCATCAGATGTAACACGATGTTCCCTATCAGGCCGAACCACATCCCACGATTTGTCTTTGGTGCTTCGCAGGCTCAGACAGTCGCTACTGCAATCAACGAGCTTAGTAACCATGGAAAGTTACGTCCGAGCGCAGCAGGAACAGCCCTACCACCAGCTGATCACCGGCCTCATTCACCACCACAAGGTTCCGCTCGAATTCACAAACCCGAAGCCCCCTATACTCGCATCGCCCCCACCCTCACCAAGAAATGCGCTTGCCTCATCTGCAACAGCCGCACCCACCTTACTATCAACCACCCGCATGATAACAGTCCCCCTTCCCCCAGGAAGAAGCTCCCAGTTAAAACGACACCACCTAAATGCCCAATCAAGAACATTGTCACTGGAGAACCCATGGCCCCCACAGACGTCAGAAAATACAACCACTGTCTCGTCACTCATACACCACCCACCGTCCCCTCCTCGTCTTCATCCAAACTACAGGAGATATCCAAAGAGCTAGGATGCCCGCTTAAAGACGATCTGCACACTAAAGTAATGCTTGGCATTGCTACTGACAAGGATTATCGCGACTACAACAACCGGCGACTCCTTCGTCCTGACAGTATACTCCCCAACCCGCCGTACAAATGCAAAGGCAAGGCCCGCGCTCATTCATATGTCGAGGATTCTCCCCTCGAAAACTATAATCAATACTCCGGCCCTTGGGACGATGACCCAGTAGCCATCGCCAACATGACCGGTGAACCGATGCAGGATTATTAAAGAATGATAGTTAAGTTGTGGACAACTTATCTAACGGAGAGCTAATGTTACAGTTATATGAGTTCTGGACGTTAAACTGTATGTATGAATACTTTTCTTTTCTTCCTCCGTTTATCTCCTCGGACTTCATTCTTACTTATGATGTATTCATGACATCACCCTACGTCACTTCCTTCCATCACCTTCTATATGACCGCATCGTTTACTTACACACGTCATTTCTTTACGCGTTCTTATACTCTCTTTGTACCTATGATGATACGACCTCATTAGTATATAAGGACCCTGATGTAGTAGATAGAACCCTAAGTTCGACTTAGGTTGTGTAACACAGACAACTACTCGATTCATCTCAACGGCTGATCATCGTATCACGCTGAATCTCATCATCCTCACGCTTGTGTACTTGGTCATAGTGTGCGAGCTTATCGAACTCTACATTTGGTACTCGATACTTGTTGATGCTGGACTTGTTGGTGATCCACAAGACCTGTTAGTCCAAGTAGTACTAAGTGTTCTCCGTTATAACACTGTCAGACATAGACCCGCCAGCACAACAAGAGCAGATGAACGCCGCACGAAGAGAAGCGCAGGCTACCAATACGCAGATTGACAGTGCCAGGACAGACACAGCTAACGCCACCGCTCAAATCCTGCAAGAACTAGTCAACGCTCTCTGACAACCAGTGAACGTTACGGTTGAGACAACAGCCACCCCGTCTACCACGAAAACCGGACCTCAGATTAAAGAAAACCCGCCCAAAGATTATAACGGAGATCCAAGGAAGATCGCAGCCTGGTTTAGAGAATGGGACTCATACTTCCAAGAAATCGAGTTCACCAAAACAGATCCAAAAACGGTGTGCAGAAAGTTTCACATGGCGCTCAGAAGGATCAAGGGAGGCGAAGAGGATTTCGCTGGTGCATGGGCTACCAGTCGAATGAAGGAGTTACTCGAGGCCGAGGAGCAGTGGGACAAGTGGGTCAATGACACAACCAAGAACACCGATGAGAATTCCATGCTGACACAATGGAACAACATGGAATTTGGGCAAGAAAGCCTCTTCTACCCATTTACGAGTTGGGAGGATTTCCGGAAGCAAGCAGAAGGATTCTTCGTCACCACAGAAACGCAGTGAGATGCTCAACAATGGCTGGCCAAGCTAAAACAGGACAATATCAACGCTGAGCGATACGTCGTCGCATTCAAAGCCCTTGCAGAGGAAACTGGATACAGCGTTGGTAGCACAATTCTGCGCTGGACTTATGCCTGGACTTGGCTTCAAGATAGTCAAAGCTGGAGCACCAGACGACAACAACTTAGAGGAATGGACAAAGCGCGCTGTTAAGTTATCACACGCTTACATGGAGGCTCATGAACAATACGGAGATAAAGGCAAGCTTAAAAGCACCTTTAAGGAGGAAAAGAACAATAAGGGACGTTGGGGAAAGTGGAAGGGAGGAAAGGAGATGGCAACAGCCGCACTGCCTGCCAACCTCAGAGGAAGCACCAGTCAGGATCCCAACGCAATGGACGTCGATAAGAAGAAAAGTACATTCAAATGCTACAATTGTGGAAAACCGGGACACTTCGCCAAGGACTGCAAGCAGCCAAAACGCGACAAAGGGAACTCGCGTATATGAGAGTTAGGATTACCAGAGATCAGGGCGTTCATTAAGGATATGAACGAAAGCGACAAACAGGAAGTCGCTAAGGACTTGGGTTTTGGAGCAGACCAGTGAATGAATCGCATTCTGATTCACTGGTCGAGAACATTGTACAAACTACAGATAGTGATGTAAATGTAAACTCGTTAATAAACAATGAGTTAGGCGAACATATTCACTATTTGAGGAATGCACCAATAAGCACAACTAAGAAAGTGTTCAAGCCATGGAGCAACCCATGGATGGTACGAAGGATCTGGGAACAGGACTCTGAAATAGCAGTAAGAGACTTAAAAGCCTGGGTTCACGAAACCCGGAGACAAGAAGTAACACCGGAGATGATCTCAGACTTAAACAAGGCGTCAGAAAAGGATGTGCTATGGTTCTTGGAAAAAATGCAGAAACAACCGCAGATCAAGCAGGTGCTACAACGAAAAGACATCAAAATTGATTTAACGCTCACACGGCTGGACAACTATAAACAGGTGGCAGCTGTAGGACTAATCGATTCAGGATGCACACAGTCATGCATTAACAGAGACTTCGTGGAACAATATCAGATTCTGACACGATGACTACCACACCCAGTACTGGTGTTTAATGCAGACGGATCCCTTAATCGGGATGGATACCTCAAAGATATGTGCCAGGTTAAAGTAACGATAGGAGGACACGAAGAAATCCTGGAATTCGCAGTGTCAAGTCTCGGAAAATCCGACTTATTCCTAGGACACGAGTGGTTGAACCGACATAATCCAAGCATTGATTGGGATAAAGGAGAAGTAGAGTTCAACTGATGTCCAACCGAATGTTGGAACAGGAATATCTTCGGAGAACCAGAGGATTCACCAGAAGAGATAGAACCAATGGAACCCGGAGATTGAATCCTAGCAGTACATTTCGGACCAGAAGAATTCACAACCTGTATGACTGACAAGGAATATAATTGAGCATTTGCAAAGATGGCGATGGATATTGCAATCAAAAATCATAAAGATCGTTCAATGGAAGAGGCAGTGCCGAAACACTATCTAAAGTACAAGAAAGTGTTTGAAAAAACGTCGTTCGATGAAATGCTGCCGAGGAGACCATGGGATCACACAATCGAATTACTACCAGGATCCAAACCGTTAGACTGCAAGATTTATCCATTGAACAGACCAGAACAAGAAGCATTAGAGGAGTTCTTAAAAGAAAACCTAGAATCAGGATGTATCAGACCTAGCAAGTCACCCATGGCATCCCCCTTCTTCTTTGTCAAGAAAAAAGATGGTCGATTACACCCGGTACAGGATTACAGGAAACTCAATGATATGATGATAAAGAATAAGTATCCATTACCAATTATTGGAGAATTAGTGGACAAACTAAGTGGCGCCAAGTACTTCTCTAAGATGGACGTTAGATGGGGATATAACAACATTCGGATAAAAGAAGGAGACGAATGGAAGGCCGCCTTCAGAACGAATAGAGGATTATTCGAACCACTCGTCATGTTCTTTGGACTAACCAATTCACTGGCCACCTTTCAAATGATGATGAACGATCTATTCCAAGAAGAAATAGCGCAAGGATGGGTTGTCATATACATGGATGACATACTGGTATTCTCTAAAACGGAAGAGGAGCATCGTCAACAAGTTGGACAAGTACTAGAAAAGTTGGGACAAAATCAGTTGTCATTAAAGCCGGACAAATGCTTCTTCGACCAAGATCACATCGAATTCCTGGGACTGATAATCAGCCATAACTCGATTCGCATGGATCCAGCAAAGGTTAAGGCAATATTAGAATGGCCTACACCTAGGACGAAACGAGAATTGCAGCAATTTCTAGGCTTCATCAATTTCTATCAACGATTCGTAGAAGGATTTGCGAAACTAGCCAAGGCACTGACCACATTAATGGGAAAGGTTGACTGGAATTGGGGAGTAGCACAAGAAATAGCCTTCGACCGACTCAAGGAACAAGTACGAAAAGAAGCAGTCTTGCTTATACCTGACTACGACAAAACCTATAGAGTAGAAACCGATGCGTCGGATTATGCAATAGGAGCAATCCTGTCCCAAGAAAAGGAACAAGGCATATGGCAACCAGTTGCGTTTATATCCAGAAGTTTAAACGACGCCGAAAGGAACTATGAAATCTACGATAAAGAGATGTTGGCGGTCATGCACGCATTCTACGAATGGTCCCAATACCTAAAGGGGTCTAAACACACAGTCGAAGTATTAACGGACCATCAAAATCTCACGTATTTCCGGAAACTGCAAAATCTAAATCGGCGACAAGCCAGGTGGATATTAGACCTACAGGAATACGATTTCGTTATCAAACATCAGTCAGGGAAGTCAAACAGCAAAGCCGACCTCCTCTCAAGACGAGCGGACCATAAGGGGGGGGAGAATGACAACAAAAACGTCATTTTACTCAAAGACAACCTGTTTATAAGCCGCATCGATAATTGACTCATGGACGACGACTGCGCAGTAGAAGAAATCATCAACGATATCCAAGAAACGGACAAAGGGATGTGGGACTTACAGGTACTAGAAGCGATTAGAAACAAAACCGACAGATGGAGACTGGACGGAACGATGGTCTTGTTCAAGGAAAGAATATACATACCAAAGGTCATTCGACTCAGAGAAGAAATAATGGCTATACACCACTCGTGGGGGCATCCAGGCGTAGCAAAATCGCTGGAACTCATAACAAGAGGATTTTGGTGGCCTAGACTGAAGGAAGACCTCGATGCATATATCAAAGGATGTCGCACCTGTCAAACAGCCAAGCCAGATAGACAACCTAAAGCCGCTCCGCTAAATCCAAATGAAATACCTGATGAGCCATGGGAAGTAATATTGATGGATCTAATAGGACCGTTGCCGGACTCAAAAGGACACGACATGATATTTGTGGTAGTAGATCGACTAACCAAGATGTCGTACTTCTTACCAACCCATGAAGCATTAATGTCGCAAGGAGTTGCCGCACTATTTAGGGATCATATCTTCTGGAGTCATGGAATACCCAAGAAGATCATCAGTGATCGAGGACCCCAATTTGTGTCGAATTTCATGATGGAGTTCTACAAGATGCTGGGAATTAAGGGAAATCCATCCACCGCGTATCATCTGCAAACCGATGGACAGACGGAAAGAGTGAATCAGGAAGTTAAAACCTTCCTCACGATGTTTGTAGACCACAAAAAGGTGGACTGGGCGGAATGGTTACCAATAGCCCAGTTTTGCTACAATGACAGACAACACTTGGCAACTGGCTACTCTCCGTTCTGGATGAATTACGGATTCCACCCAAGGAAAGGACTACCAATGCAAGGATGTACAAGATCCCCCTTTGTAACCCAATTTCTCAAGGAAATGGAAGACGCCTGGGCAAAAGCATCCGCAGCTCTAGACAAAGCAGCTGCATCGATGAAAAAGCAGTACGACAAACATATGAAACCCGCTCGAGAGTACAAACCAGGGGATAAGGTATTCCTTAGCATGGAAAATCTACCATCTACCGCCAAAATAAAAAAGTTTGATGACAAGTTTGCCAGACTGTTCGAGGTTGTAGAAAAGGTTAACGCTGGATCATATCGTCTCAAAATTCCAATGTCCTGGAAAGTATACAACATCTTTAACGAAAGACTCCTGAAGCCGTACCACGAACCCCAGTTCCCTCGACAAAAGGAAAAAGAAATCGCACAATCAGAAGAAGTATCCTGAGAACAGGAAACTATGGGCGAATACGAAGTTCAGTCAATTTTGGACAGCAGAGTCAGCAGTAAAGGTTGAGGACGTTTGGAATATTTAGTAGAATGGAAGGGGTATCCCCTAGAGGATGCAACATGGGAACCAGTGACAAACCTAAAGAACGCGGAAACTCTGGTAAAAGAGTTTCATCAACGACGACCAGCTGCGCCCAGACGACTTCAGATATCGGTGGAGGATTTTCGGAGATACGAAAACCACACAGAACCACAAGTACCCAAACAGTTATTTGGATGGGAAGATGGGAAATTCGAACCAGAATATCTAGAAAACCTTGAACGAAAATGGCAAAAATGGAAAGGGACTCCGTTACTGGAAAAGGGACGACGAGGCGTGTACAAAGAATATGTTCCACAAATCAAACTTGTACTTAAACGTAACCCGGATGGCACGATCTTCAAGGGTAATTCAACCTCGCCTACCTGCACGAAACGTTCTCAAGGACAAGAACCTTGGAGAGGGGGTGATGTTACGAAACTGAACTTTCTCTATGGTCTTAACAACAAAGTATACTCAAATCCCCATTATGGAAGTTGGTCACGGCTTGTGACTCACGGCTACAGATGAGGTCCGTTCTCTTTGTTCTTCTATTTACTTCTGTTTTACTTTCTATTTGTCTACATGGCTATGCGAGGCTATGCACATGTGACCTACACATGCCTTCGTTTATATACGTTTACTTTACTCTGTACCTGTAGTATATAAGTGTAGTAGTTAGAAGGCGATCCCCACTTTCGTGGTCGTCTCTGCTCAATCATCATCTTCACTTTTCCCTTGTGTAGGGTTAGCAGCCAGAGACTCTGTGTGAGCCTGGGGGTGACTTGCGCCTTCCATCAGGTTTTTGGCACAAAGAAGTTAATGCTAGATAAAGCCTTAAAATAAATAAAATATTCTTAATATACACAAGTCTTATATATCAAATGGCAATGCAATATAAAGGATGGTAGGGTTGGAAATTTTCACAAAGTAGGTAAGAATTAGAGCCATCAAAAGTGTGATGTTATCTGACAAGAGGACAAACAAGGTCATAATGTGTTGGTCAACAACTACAAGTG
>QFEO01000397.1:0-20153 GCA_003316615.1 Amanita pseudoporphyria
CAGCCAGCAAAGTTGTCGACAACCTTCGGCTCGCCAGCAACCTTGCCAACGTCGGTAAGTCGCGGTGAACTTGCCCACACCGAATGCCTATGACAGACTTCATCGCAGGCGATGCTAAGACCCTCGTTGTCCACCCCTCTACAACTACCCATTCCCAGCTCACCGACGAAGAGAAGCTTTCTTCCGGTGCAACCCCCGATCTCATACGGGTAAGTAACTTAACCTGGTCTTGATTAGCCATTAACCTCGCCGAAAGGTATCTCCCGGTATCGAAGCAATTAGCGACATCATCGCTGATTTCGAGGCAGCTCTTGACATCGTGTTCGCGGAGAATAAATAATAGTAGATTTTGTCCGTAAAGGGCAGACAGCAACAATGTTTTTTTACTTGAGCTGTTTTTGTTGCAATGTTCACTGTAACGAAGATTTCGTTTTAAAAGTGGATTTGAAAAGCGAGCAACTATTAGAACCTCCGCGGGTTTCAGTAATTTTACAAGACTAGGGATTAGGACTACCAATACCGTATGTAAGCAGCCTGCCTTCTCACTATGAGTACATGGAAGAATATCACAGCCAAGAGCCCACAACAAAATGCACGTTAATAAAACCATACACACACCTAAGGATTCGCATAAAACCCAGTATTATCCCATGTCTTGAAGATCAGCTCCCTAACGTCTTTCTCATTAACCACCTCTTTTGGTTTATCAGTGCGATCCTTCGTCAGCTGAGCGATCCTGATGAAAAGCGTCCCATCCAGCTTGTCCGAATCCTTGAGCTCCGTTGCACTAAGTTTCTGCTCCATGGGCTTTCCAAGTCCATACAGATGCGACCATTGTGCCATCACCCGCTGGAATTCTGAGACATGACTTTCGTCATGGGCAATAGCGGACTGAAGTATCGTGGTGAATGGGTTGCCCGGACTCGTGGGCAGTTCTTTTGGAGGACTGCTCATGAATTCATCTATGTCGATGTCTGGCCGGCCTGTCCCAACCCACCAGGTAAGGGCGGCAGCAAAATGCGCTCGGAGGAGGAGAGCTTGAGAAGGCACGTCGAGTTTGTACAAAATGGGCGGCAGGAAAATGGCCGAGGCAACAATACGCCCCCTAAGAGCGAATGTTCGTGAATGAGCAATGCGAATATCAAAACATGGACACACAGGTAAAAGTCAGCTTTGAAAGGCTGATCCTTCTTCCACCCACTCAAGCCGTACATGATCGTGTATGCCCATGCAAGCTCCTCGACCTTATCTTCTACTTCCTTCCTGTTCTGCACCAACGCTCCCAACTTCATATTAATAGTCCACTGTCCTGCATAGTCTCGGAGGGGCTCGTTGGACTTCTTCGCTGTGTTCAAGTAAATATCGTATCCCCCTGTTTCCTTAACACCCGAAAACTTCTCGTCCTTCAGAACACGAGACACAATCGTCAGCGCATGTACATTTCCGCCCTTCTGAGCCTGTCGTGGCCTGGAAATGTGAAGCCTGTGCATAAGCATATCAAGGCGAGAGGCGAACGTCGTATGCTGCCCTTTCTCGGTTCCAGCACTTGGTTGAGACGTGACCCCGACGTCCTCGAAGCAATGTTTAAAAAATATGGGGGCAAGTAAATCCCCCGACTCGTCCTTATTTACGGCGGTTAGTGCCAACCCTTCAAAATTGTTAGACTGCGACGAGCGATTTTAGAGATGACGTGAGACTTGCCTTCTGCGACGAGGCCTGGCATGCTGAATTCAATACCAGATCCCAATAAAATCATCGGGTCGAACGTAGCCGCCAATAAGCGGCTCAACATGGCAGGATCGGCTCCATCATGACTGAAATTCGAGTCGAATGCAAAGACATATTCATGAACAACAGTGCTCGAGCCGTGTTCCTGAACGGCTTTGGTGAAAAAGTCGATATATGCTTTGTAATAGCTTTCAGAACAGAATGTTAAGCTATAGTAATGAGACTATAAATTGAAGACCTTACGTGTCGTCGCCCAAGTGTTGTTTCCAGTTCGATTTTGTAATTTCTTCCGGTGGCTTCACCGTAGGCACTCGGAAAGACTTGTCCTTGTAGTACCCTTTCTGCAGCGCTTCCGTATTTGCACCCAAGGACCAAAGTGCCGCGGCGCGGAGGGCAGCATGGCTTCAAAATTGTTATACGTACCTACGACTAGTAGCGAAAAGACGAAGCGCACTTATGAACGCGGGTTTCCCTATTACAGAAGCAATGCCATTCATGGTTGTCCGTCAAAATTTCTGCGAGTTTCTGCGACGTTTTCAAGCTGGAGCCTGAGAGTGTGATTGGCATAATCGACCGCACTTCTGCAGGCGGGGGGTGGGGTAAAGGGAACAACTCTAAACTCATCTTGGGAGTCTGTCTCTGTCTTTGGGGTCGATGCCCTCATTATATGCCATTATGGATTTGTCTCGAATTTGAAGTGGAGCATTGGCCGCCGACGCCGCTGCCTTGGACCAAACAGCTCGCTACAGGCGTATTCCGTGTCCATTTCTGGCGTGGATTGAATAGGTCGAGGGCGGAAGTATCAGAATGACATACATATGATGTGAAACCTTAAAACGTCATTCGAACCTCGATCGACGGTGCACGGTTGAGAACCGAATGCAAGCACTTACGCACCGTGCAGACACGCTCGAAAGTCGAGCTGACGTTGCTTTCAAATCCGTCGAGTCGACGACCGCACAAACCAATGGTCCTGATTGACGCTGTAAATCGAGCATTGAACATGAGGATTTTCGCACAGCCTGTGTAGACACGCTTGAAAGTCGCCGGAGATTTGAGGGTCAACTTGAACATCGCCATCGCTGACTCCCTCTTACGCTCAACGAGGCCCGCTGGTACAGCTATGGCTAAGCCAAAGGTCAAGCTTCAAGGCTGTAAGCGTCGCATGGCCGTTACCATGACTGCTTATGCCTTTACAATAGCAGGTGTGCCCTTGAATCACCTGGTTTCCGATCAAGACAAAGCTCCAGATGACGCCACATGCGTGTGACAATTCAACTGACCATCCCACCGCTTACAAGTGTCTTTTACAGACCTGCGGACATGGCCCTCAGCATGGCCCGTTACTGCAGAGCACATTGTTCGTAGCAGTACCCGCGGTCTACGCTTCATTCGCATCATGTAGGTGAGCAAATGAGTATATATACGTATGCCTTACACTTCTGCCCTTCATTCATTCATACACCCTCCCCGTATACCATGATGGAACAGGACTATCATACCCTCTCTTGGAACGACTCCCCTTACCTAGACCTCCTGGATTATCCTCCTTCCTCTCAACAACTCTTCGACGACATCTCTATGCCATATTCCGACTGGGATATGTGGTATTTCACTGGTTGGGAGCCATATAAGCCCGCCCCGATCACGAAGTTACCGCTAGAAATCAAGAGAAAGATATTCTTACTCGCGTGCGGAGTAGGCCTTCTGGCGCCCTCCGGAGGGTCGTTCCAGAGACCGCTACGGTTGACTTTGCAGCTCGTATGTAAGGACTGGAAACGGACTGTAAGAAGCATCCCGGAGCTATGGAATGACCTTGTGATGATGGTCATGCCATGGCAAACCGTGCCAAGGCGTATGCAGCACATGTATAGTCTCGAGACGATTCCGCTCGTCCTTGTTGACTCTTGGCTTCGTCGTGCAAGATCATGGCTCAGATTCGCTACAGGTACTCCCATAACTCTTGACATCCGCCTCTACCCTTGTGCAGCAGCAGAGGTAGACGAATTACGGACGCGAGTTTTCAGCTTCTTAGCAGCTTACAGGTTCAAGAAGCTGCGCATTTTCGCCTGTGCTCCGCGACTACTGGATTTGGACGAGTCGCTCGACTTATCTCTTTCTTCTGTGGAGAAACTCTCGCTGAATTTGCCGCCATGGCATTATGCCCCTTCCCAGATACTTTGCGACAACCAATTCTCGCTGCCTCGCCTAAAGTGCTTAGAACTTGGGCTGGACGGCACCCACTTGTACAAAGGTTTGACCTCCGCCTTTCCGTGGTGCCAATTAAAGCAGCTCGTTCTCAAGACGATACTACGACCCCAACTGGCAGCCGACATCTTACGCCAATGCGTTACACTTACTCATTGCATGTTATGCATACACCAGGAAGACGGCGATTTTGTATCCCTGAACGATATCATTCTCTTTAGTTTGGAACACCTACACATTACGAGCGGCGCCGTAGATTTCGTCGTCGACAGCTTTCTCCGCGCGATGGTCACACCGAAACTCAAGTCGCTTTGCATCTCTGGTTTGCACGGAATATCTCCCTTTACCTTTGACGAGTTGGAATTTATGGCGTGGCGCTCCGGGTTTGAAAATAGCATGCAAAAAGTGGTACTAAAACGACTTGCTAACGTCGTCAACCTTGGTCGTTTGCTCGAGATCATGCCGTATTTACGTCATGTGGAGTTGTCACCTGCTGTCGTTGACCTGAAGACGTCGTTTGATCTAGTATTAGGTTCTGTCGGGACTAAACTAGAGGAGCTACATCTCGACATACGTGGAGGTGATCCTGTTCATGTGTTAAACATGGTTGAAAGGCGTCAGAGCGCCGCGGCCTTGTATGGTTCAAGTGTCGCGCGTTTTTCCAATGCTGTCTTATCCTTTCCACGGACGCAAGTCCAAGACATTTTTACGAACCATGCTGGACAGGTGGCTCATCTTCAAGAGAAGTATGGACCCCGCTTGGTCCTTGATGGATTTTACGACGACATAGAAGAGGACCAGGCGGGGTTGGGCTCGACCATGGAGTGGATATGTTGATCATTATGGACTCGAATTAGGAGGAACGGGCTAATTGTAAATATCCATAGTAAACAGCACACGAAATACCACTGTCATTGACATTATGGACCATGAGAACATCAGGCACCAATAATGATTCGGCCACCAAACGAATAAATGAACGCAACGACAAGGGGATGATACGGTGAGGGGATGATGTAGCGGGTCCAGGGTCTTAGAGAGGTGGGTGGGGGGGACTTGAGTAGTATAGGAGCCGACTCACTTAACTGCTTTTTTGCGCATAGAAATGTGTTTTTCCATGCACCTACGTCATATGTGATTAAACACATTAACTACGCCCGCCGTAACACTTTGAACAACAGCATCAAGAACACTAGCAGCAGCACCAAGACCACCAGCAACAGCAGCGCCACCAGCAGTACTATCACCAGCAAGAAAATCACCAAAACCATCATCACTACCACTGATTAAATCTCTAGCAACAACCTCGCTGCGAGCAATGACATTCTTTTAATCTACTCTCAGTACCCGGCTTTGGTAGACGACAATGTAATACTCACTTCATTGTCTTTGATTGGCGCCGCGATTGCAACCAAGGCATATAGTAAGCCAAGAACTGAAGCTTGTAAAAATTTCATGGAGACGGCAAGTTGTGGTATAGTGCTGCACTGACCGAAGAAGTATGTTAGTTTTTCCCTTCAGAGAAAGGATTACGCTCACGTTAAAGAGGGGTTATAGGGACCTAGGGAATAATGAACTCTGCCAGGCTCCTTTTATGCGACCACGGGCCCTAAGATATGGTCTAGTTGCCTTTCCAATTGCCGAAAAACTAATCCACTCATGCACCTAACCATATTCAACTTACGTTAGCACTTGACAGTCTAAATGTTGTACCGTGCTCAACAAGCTTAGGCTTCGGCGGAAATTTCTCCTACTAGCAAGGCGGCCATTGTTGAACAGGCTAGCGACAACGCCACCGCTTGGCTAGACTGGGCCACCACTTCGCGTGGCATATCCAAGGCCTTTTGTAGCCATATTATGCCGTTAGTGGTTGCCTATAGTGCTTTAAATGAAAATGTATACAAAACAGCTCATCGGATGGGTATAGTTGGGGGCCGGGATAGAACAAGTGGGGAGGTGGATCGTTGTTTATCAGTTGAGTCGCGAACGCATCACGACTCGGCCATTGGCCCGCATTATTTGGCATAGCTTGGTAAGTCGCGCGTCGGCGATTCCCGGACCTTAACTTTTACAGCATTAGGACCTAGCGATTAAAAGACCTAGTCCTTCGTCTACGACTTTGGCCTCGGAATTAGCGCCGCCACCATCGCTGCCAAGTGAACTACCAGCATTTTAGCCAATGCATCCTCTTAATACGTATTATTCGGATAAACAGCACAAAGTCACCCATCATATCATCATTACTTAATTATAGCCACAGTTTCATTCGAAAGACACCAACAAACCGATAGTTGCAGCTAAATTTCACGTTGAAGGCAAGTTGCGGTACTGGCCGAAGTCGTGTCGCATAATTATATGCACCCCAACTGAACTCCATCATCTTAAGTAATCTCGGTGCAATACCTTCCATTCTACAATATCCAGACCTGACACGCTCCGTCCGGGTTCCGCAAGCCTCAAGGCGGCCTGTGCGTCATGCCGGTGAGGGACTCGTCTTCCGTTTTAAACTCGAAGGTAAATATGGACGGGACAGATGTTCCAACAAGTGATGCTCGGGTAATTAATGAGATCAGACGACGGTGCAGGCGTGAGTACGAGCATACAATAAAATTGACTTATGAAGCTAGAAGATTGGATGTATCCCTATAAGCTCGAGGTCGATCGAGTTAAAGTAACAAAAGATTGGCCAAAATCGGGGCGGGTAGCTGGTCCAGAATCCTTGAAAGGCGGCTGTGGGGCATCATTCAGTGGGCGCGTTAACGTGGCAGTGGGACGATGGAAGTGTGGTATGGGGACCAAATTTCATTTTCTGGAGGCGGATTCTATATCGTGCGTCTATGCATTGGAAATGTTTCAAATTTCAGCGTTCAACACGTACAGCCACACATTTACTGTACTTTTCAAGTTCTCCAACATGTCTGCTTATTCAGATACTCAGCGAGGCAGCATTATTAAATACCCTCCAAGGTGGTCTAGTGGCCCCACAAATAAACAGACCCGGCCTACCGGAGACAGTCCAGCAGGACTGTCTGACCATCCGAAAAATCGTCTTTTGGATTCGACGACAGCAAATGCCGCGTAAAGCGTGCAGCTATGAATATATGAATACTGAGAACGAGAGGCGCGAGTCCAACTCTCTGCTCTAGAAGTAGAACTTTTGCGGGAACCTTGGGCATAGTTTACAAAGAATCGGTTGGTACAGTTGCGCAAATGAAGTACCTTGAGAGCGCATATAGGGAGTTGGACCATCCAAATCGGCTTGCCATCGTGGGGGAGGGGAAAGTTGGGGGTATGCGGCGCGCGGTTGGACCAGCAAAGCATCAAAGCTACACCGCAGCCCCATCCCTAAAGAACGCCATGCGATCTAATACTAGCATGGCGCTCAAATAAACATCTTGTCGCTGACTTCACGAAAGTCAAAATACCGGAATTGCACGAGTTGCTTGCACGCTCCGCAGGTACACATCTCAACCTTGTCAGGTTCTCTCCCAGTGCTAATGATCAAGATTTTGCGACGGCTATCGTTGTGTTGTTTAACAACGTCTGCAAATCGGGTATCTGGCTGGAGGGATTCAAAAGGACACATACGGTAGTCATCCTGAAGCCTCAAAAGAACGACTACTCAAAAATCAAGAGCTATCGTCCTATAGCGCTCCTTGAAAGCTTTTATCAAAATTCCTCGCTTGTCAGTTACAATTCGAGGCCATGAAGTATGACTTACTACATCCTCTTCGGTTTGGTGGAATTCGACAATGTTCTGCAATCCACTCTTGCCGATTCCTTACTCATTGGGTTAGCGAGGCGAGGCCTATCTACGTCAGTAATGGCACTAGGCTTCCCCGTCCGTCAATACTGCCGCACTTGAAAACGTTTTAGAATCTTTGGGTTTCCCACAGTTGCACATTAATCGAGAGATATTATCAAAGCCGTCAAGTCGTCTATTTGTGGGGCGAGTTCACCGTTGTTTGACACAAACAATGGCTTGCCTCAAGGGGAACCGTTATCACCTATAGCGTCGGATTTATATGTCGCGCCAGCCATATTCTGGCTTAGCTACTCAATACTGTCGGATTCATTGATGGTTTGGGGCTATTGTTTTCATTGCCATCGATTGCACTTGGTAACTCGCAACTCAAGTTGACATTTAGAGAGCATTTACGAAAATGGGCCTTGGCATCGAATTGGAAAAAACGAAATTGTTTCACTTCGCAGATATGACAAAAGTCATCCAACAAGAGTCCTTGTAAAAAGCGACGTACTGAAATCGCATCACGACTCATTACACGGCACAGGATAATTCGGTAGTTTCAACCGATATCACGATCAAGGATACGTGGTGATATCTGGGGGTCTTCTTTGACCCGTTTCTAAATTTCAAGAACCACGTTCACCGCTATGCTCTCAAAGCTTTAGTGGCGGCGCAAGCCATTCGTATGTTAGGGAATCCAACGAGAGGATTGGACCCCACGAGGAAGTCCATGGTGGTAAAAGCGTGTATCGTGCCGGTTGCATCGTATGGAGGGCAGCTTTGGTTCCTCGGAAAAGCTCCAGGAAAGTAACGAAGCAAGTCCAGAAATCATATTACTTGGCTCTTCAATGGATTTCAGGAGCTTTTCGCACTATGCCTATTGGTGCTTTGGAATTCGTCACAGGATTTCCTCCTTGCGACATATGGTTGGGGGGTTTGACAAAGCGTGCAGCTTTGAGAACTCGTAGATTACCTGATAATCAAGATTGTCAACCATGGTGGCCCGTATTTCACCCTTCCATGATTCGACGTTATTCGTCCTACGAAGTTCCTCGGCTTTCCAGCTCTAGTCTAGTCTTCAAACGAGACTATAGATGAGACGTTCAGTCATACTCATGAAGTAAATTTGCCGGGTTTTAGGTTATTGGACGACGACAATCGAGTATCGTTACAGTATTAAAATCATCCGAAAAAGTCGCCTCAGCTGTTCAAGCAATGGTTGGTAGCGTTTGAAGAAGATGCATTACGAGGTCTATGAGGTGACGAAGAAACTGTTCGCGTCTTTACATACAATTCTCGGACGACTCAAGGAGTCACGGACGCTTACGCAATCTGGAAGGGAGAAGCAGGAGATCTTCTAAGTGCTAGCAGGGGCACCTTCTGACACGGAAATGCAAGCACTAGTGTCTTTAAATGCACATTCTTTCTGTTTCTTGTGTGACAATGAAGCTGCGCTTAAAGCTATAGTTGATCCATCACCGCACTCGTTACAGATATTGAGTCCGTAGGCATTAGCCAGACTGCAGTTACTCGAATCCCTGATTATTATGTTGTGGTGTCATAGCCATATGGACATTGAAGAAAACGAATATGTTGATGGGTTTGCGACGGCAGCGCACGAAACGGATGAACCATATCCTCAGTTCAATACGATGGTTAAGGGCAAAGAAACGGCGCTTGAAGGCTTCAAGAATGAACGCGCTCGGCTTTTGTTTCATTCGTTGAAAAGTGGTAAAGGCGGACGGGTACAGGACCTTGGCGACGACCAAGACGCTATAACCAGAGCGGCCCGCGCTACCACAGGATATGGTCCGATAGGCGACTACAGACATCGTTTTCTTCAAAAGTCACCTGTATGCAAGTTTTGTGGTGTTTTTCAGGATGGAACACATATCTTGAATGCGTGTATCAATTACCGACATCGATTCTTATGCTCCAAGACTTTTTGGCGTTGCATGGTTCCTGGGACGGGTGCATTACCTTTTTACAAGTCAATAAGATGACATTTTCTTCCAAAGATGTGCCTATTGACGACAAAGAAGGGGAGCGGGTAGGTAAGGGGGAAGGATGAGGTTCTTCTTTCTTTCTTTCTTTTTCTCCTATTGGTTTTAGCATTATCTTCTGTAACGTAGAGAGGCACAGCTGCGTCTCTAGCTAAGCCGCGCCGGTTTCCGCACTTTCTTTATTGGTACTTATGACCAAATTTCTATTCAAAAAAACAAACAGGTTCTCTCCCGGCTGAAGGTTAGATAAGTCCCATCGAAAAATAGTCGTCTTGTGGGAAATTCCATTTCTTGTGCGAGAGACCACCGTTATGTAAATGAAGACTGAAAACCTCATGGTGTGGTGAACGGATGGCGATCCGAAGGGGATGGAGGGCGTTAACGAGGTCTGGGCGCATGGCTCTCCATTGCGGGATCAACGTGACCTCTATGCTTTCTTAAGTTGCCGGGGGATTGAACGGATGTGAAATTCTCGAACAATGTCAAATACTGCTACGCCTTGCGCTACCCTAGACGCCTTTCTACTAGCCCTAGCCCAGGCCATGACTAGTGGCACAGGGCACAGACACCGGTGAATATATTTCCACTGCGCGGCAAAACGGTCACGAGTCGTTGGATGAAGGTCACTGGTATATCCCATATGGGGAAAGTCCTCTTCCCGCTCTTGAAGCTTGAAGCTTGACATGTCTAGCACATGGATAACGGAAAGTAAACGACTGGCCGGCGGAAGAAAGTGTGATCATCAACGTCCCAATGGGTACCCCCAGGCTCTCCAGGCACGTACGGGCGGGGTTGATATATGATTCGACGTACCGCATCGCTCAGCATGGGCAACTTATCGATGTCATGTCAAACACGAAAACAAAGGTTTGATGGACAAGAGTTCATATATATATCACGATTCATATTCAGGCCTTCAGGCACTGCATCCAGCCGGTGCTTAGTGGGAGTTCAACGCCATGTTAATGTGCTTCTCGTCGTTGCTTATCTTCCTGGCCGTTATTGCCATCGCCAACGCGACCACGACACCTCGTAAGTCTCATTGCGTTCCACATAGCTCTGCTCCCGCTCGAACCCGCACACCATAGCAACCGAGGCTCTCCTCCAGCGAATATCCCAACTCCAAGCCTTCGCTCAGAAGCGTCAGTCGGGCTCAGGTACCACCATCCCTCTGTCCGAATTCCCTCCCCAGGTGATTTTCAAGCACCATGCATAACTCCTCACTGTTGAAGCGTGTTCGAACATCCGAATTATTAATAGTGCCAGCCAGGGTGTGCACCTTCTATCAATGCGATCAATGTAAGCAAGCACATTAAGTTCTCCGCATTTTAAACTCAATCCCAACAGACCTGTTCTTCCACTCCCTGTCTTTGCAATCCCACCGTAGCCAGTAGCACTGAACAATGTATAATGTGCACCGTAAACGCCGACCCTCAACCCAGCGTCATTCAAAACGGCCAACAAGCTTTGGACGGTAAGCCATCATACCTGTTTCTTACGCGCTTCACCAACCTCTCACCTCCCCCATCCTTTTCGCAGCCTACAATAACCTTTGCAAAGGCCTGGGCATTATGTCGCTTAGCCTTTCTGTCACGTACACAGGAGGAGGCACTTTCTCCACTTCGGCAACGGTCTTGCTTACGTCAACGCCCAACTTCTTTGGTCCGACCCAAACGATTAATGGCAATAGCTTCCCGACGAGTACTTCATCTGGCCCTTCGATTATCAAGAATGGCTCTCCTGCTGGAGCTCACGCTAGCATGGGATACATGTTGATCAGTCTCATCATTGCTGCCCTTGCGTCTCTGGCTTTATAGGAGCATCAGAGACCCGGTTTAAAGCGCCATGGTCTATGCTTCGGCTCTTTCATCAGGTGTGGGATTCTATTCCACCTTACGATACGAATGTGTTGTGTGTCACCTTAGGGTATGAACGTGTTGTGCGTATAGGCTGTAATTGACGACTGAGTTGTGTACATGAGAACATTTGCTAGTCCTAGTCATTATTCATGCATAAGTTCAAATCATTGTTAAAGAATCCAAGATGCACAGGTAAGTACAATACTACAGAATAACAATGCTCGGGTAATATATGCAACGGGAATCAAAAGACTGATGCGGGGGGGATAGACAGTTCACGTTTAGAAAGGGCATACTAGCATTATATGCATAAGAGAGGGATTTGTTAAATTCAACAATCGACGAATAACTACGTTAGCTTGGCAAGAGGATTCAACAGCAGCATCCAAGATATAACAATAAATCTGCAATAGGTACTCGAGGACAAAGCAGGACATGACATTAGAGAATGTCAGATCAGTTCTATGCATAGCAGTCGTAGAGGTTAAAAAATGCGCCATTCAGCAACCAGATTTAAAAAATGAGATAAGAGGGCCGGACTGTCAATATACCGGTGCTTGAGCAATAGCCGGCGATCGACGCAGCAGATGGTACTTGGCTGCCCAACGCTCAAGCGCTCACCAGCCAGCTTGTTAATAGCATTGAGCAAAGCCCCGCGTCTTAGTGGTTCTAAGTATCAAAATGTCGATCCAAATTGAATTACATTACACCAGGAGGCAACCTACTGGTAATACGGTCGTCCTATTATCACAGAAAAGCATCAGTAAAAGTTTTGGATGGAGTTAAAAAGCAATACGAATACACACCATGCCAGCTTGCAAACATCGTTCTCTGTCACCAATCACTGTAAAACACAAAGCATTTAGCACACATTCCATTCCTAGAGACCGGAAATGGACTCGCCTCTATACCTCCCATGAACGGCATAGAAACGTCCATCTACGCAATTGGTCATCGTCGGCGATCTCATCATCAACACCTCACACTCACCAAAATAATATCGAATAGCTTATTCTGCAACACCCTCGCCTTGTACGCATCCACAGCTAAACTTCCGTTCTCCGCAACCTAAACCGAGTGGCCATATTTCTCCAAAATCTTCACCGCCAGTTTTTGATTCACGAGGTTATCTTCAGCAAGTAGCATGTCAAAGACGACATCATTGGGCGCGGAGATAGGGCTGACAGTGTTGGACTCGAGTGCAGAGATAAGAGCCGAGGCCAGATCTTGAGCACACAGGTGTGGTGATTTGCAAGCTGATATTGTTGTCCAGACACCATTTCACTAAGGCAGGATCATGAGGGTCCATAGCGAAGTAGGATATGAAGTGTGGCTTACAGTTCAATCTGGGTAAGGAAGGCGCCAACAAAACAATAAGGATATATCTAAGATGCTTATACAGTACAATCGCTCATAATGCATAATGCATAACGCGGGTATTTCCAATGCGTTATTACAAATACCATAATGTGTGACATTTGTGACAGCGTGACATTCCAAGGGTAAGATTGTTCTGATGCTTTGGCTTGAGATTTACGGCAAAAGTTTTTCTATTGGCAGGCTTTTATTTTAGAGGTTGATAAGGTTTGGGAGATGCCCAAGGGCGAGGTTTGCATTGCCCCTCTGTAGGCATAAAGTGAATATTCAACTTGTACCATCCCTAGACTAAAATCTGCACTGGTTCATAATGCATAAAGTACAACACTAGTCAATGCATTATGCAATATGCAAAAATTGGCATGGACCAACTTGGTTCCAATGCATTACGAGAATTATGTAATATGAGCATAGACATCGTACCGTAAGTATCGATGTCATGTCAAAGCCGAAAACAAAGGTTTGATGAACAAGAGTTCAAACGTTCATATATCATGATTCAGGCACTGCGTCCAGCCTTGACAGGGTCCCAAGGCATCCTGTATGATCCGGATAAAAAGAACTCACGCACCCTAAGCCAACTCCATTTCTCCCCGAGAGACGTTCTCTAGCAACAAGCAACTGCTCATTGGGAGTTCGACGCCATGTTGATGTACTTCTCGCTTACCTTCCTGGCCGTCATTGCCGTCGCCAACGCGGCCACGACACTTCGTAAGTCATATTACGTTCTACATGGCTCTGCTCCCACTCGAACCCACACACACACCACAGCAACCGAGGCTCTCCTCCAGCGAATATCTCAACTTCAAGCCTTCGCTCAGAAGCGTCAATCGGGCTCGGGTACTACCATCCCTCTGTCCGACTTCCCTCCCCAGGTGATTATCAAGCACCATCCATAACTCCTCACTGTTGAAGCGTGTTCTCACATCTGAGTTTTTATTAACAGTGCCAGCCAGGATGTGCACCTTCTATTAATGCGCTCAACGTAAGCACGCGCATTAGGCCCTCCGCCTTTTTTAAACTCAATCCCAACAGACCTGTTCTTCCGCTTCCTGTCTTTGCACTTCCACCGTGGCCAGCAGCCTTGAACAATGCATATCGTGCACCGTAAACACCTCACCTCAACCCGACGTCATTCAAAGCGGCCAACAAGTTTTGGACAGTAAGCTATCACAATCTGTTTCTTTACGCACTCAACCCCATCCTTTTCGCAGCCTACAATAACGTTTGCAAAGGCTCCGGCGTTATGTCGCTTAGCATCTCTGTCACGAGCACAAGCGGGGGAGGATCTTTCTCTCACGTCGCCACTTCGGGAACGGCCCTCGTGACGTCAACGCCCAACTTCTTTGGTCCGACCCAAACGATCACTACCAACAGCGTCCCTACGACTACTTCATCTGGCCCTACGATTATCCAGAATGGTTCTCCTGCTGGAGCTCACGCTAGCATTGGATACATGTCGATCAGTCTCATCGTTGCTGCCCTCGCGTCTCTGGCTTTATAGAGACCCCGTCTAAAACGTCATGGTGTTTGGTTTGGCTCTTCTATCAGGTTTGGGACTCTATTTACCTTAGGATATGAATGTGCTGTGTGTATAGATTGTAATTGATGACTGAGTTGTGTACATGAAAGCATTTGCTTATCACCTATTCATGCATAAGTTCAAATCATTGTTAAAGAATCCAAGATGCACAGGTAAGTACAATACTACAGAATAACAATGCTCGGGTAATATATGCAACGGGAATCAAAAGACTGATGTGGGGGAGGGGGGATGGATAGTTCAACGTTTAGAAAGGGCATACTAGTGTTACAAGCGTAAGAGAGGAATTCGTTAAATTCAACAACCGACGAACAACTACGTCGGCTTGGCAAGAGGATTCAACAGCAGCATCCAAAATGAAGCAATGAATCTGCGGCAGGTACTTGAGGACAAAGCAGGTCATGACGGTGGAGAATGTCAGAGCAATTCCATGCATAGCAGTACTAGAGGTTAAAAAATGCGCCGTTCAGCACCCAAATTAAAAGAAATGAGATAGGAGGGTATCAGAATGGCCGGACTGTCAAAAGACTGGTGTTTGAGCAATGGCCGGCGATCGACGCAGCAGATGGTGCTTGGCCGCCCCACGCTCACCAGCCAGCTTGTTAATAGCATTGAGTAAATCCCCACGTCTTAGTGGTTCTAAGTATCAAAACGTCAATCCAAATTGAACTACATTGCACCAGGAAGCAACTTACTGGTTATATGGTCGTCCTATTATCACAGAAAAACATCACTAAAAATTTTCAAAGCAACACAAATACACACCATGCCAGCTTGCAAACATCTTTCCCTGTCACCAATCACTGTGAAACACAAAGCATTTAGCACATGTTCCAATCCTAGGTACCGGAAGTAGACTCACTCGCATGAGCAGTTAGAGCGATAATAGGTGTACGCGGCAGCCCATGATGCTGCTCGTAAGACCGAATGAGCTCAGTCGCCTCCATGCCTCCCATGAACGGCATAGAAACATCCATCTACACAATTCATCATCGTCGGCAATCTCATCATCAACACCTCACACTCACCAAAATAATATCGAACGGCTTATTCTGCAACACCCTCGCCTTGTACGCGTCCACAGCTAAACTTCCGTTCTCCGCAATCTCAACCGAGTGGCCATATTTCTCCAAAATCTTCACCGCCAGTTTTTGATTCACGAGGTTATCTTCGGCAAGTAGCATGTCAAAGACGACATCATTGGGCGCGGAGACAGGGCTGACGGTGTTGGACTCGAGTGCAGAGATAAGAGCCGAGGCCAGATCTTGAGCAGATACGGGCGTGGTGATTTGTGAACTGATACTGTTGTCCAGACACCATTTCACTAAGGCAGGATCGTGAGGGTCCATAGCGAAGTAGAGTATGAAGTGTGCGGCTTACAGTTCAATCTGGGTAAGGAAGGCGCCAACAAAACGATCGGGATATATCTAAGATGCTCATACTCTCTAATGCATTCCGTCTGAAACAAAATGTCAGCCTCCACACACGCAAAAGACCACAACAACAAAACAACGACTCACAATACTCAACGAATCCACCACGATCGTGTCGAAATGCGGGCACTTCTCCTTATCAGCCAAGCTGCCCACCTCGTGGACGGCATGCGGCCTCAACCCGAGCTCCCTGATCCGCTCCGCCACGCCAGTCATGTCATACAGCGTATCCACAAATAAGATGCTGCGCTTTGCAAACGGCGACATCTTGGAGAGGGTGCTTTCCATCGTGCTGAGGCTGATTTGGGAGGTGATCGTAAAGTAGAACCGACTCCCCTTGGACACCTCACTCTCCACCCACATGTTGCCCTGCATAAGGTTCACGAGCCGCTTCGAGATGGAAAGTCCAAGACCGGTTCCTCCATATTCCTATCTCGCCATCAAGGCCTACATAGTACCAAGAAAATGAAGAGCGGACGTACCCGTGTCGTTGAACCATCCGCCTGACAGAACGTGTCAAAGATCAAATTAAGCTTGTCCTTCGCGATACCGATACCCGTATCCATCACGCAGAACTCGAGCGTCACACTTTGGTCGTCCAACGCGAGTAAACGCGTACTAAGCGCGACATGACCCTTGCGCGTCATCTTGGACGGCGTAAATTTGATCGCGTTTCCGACCAGGTTGGTAATGACCTGTCGGAGACGAAGCGAATCTCCAATCAATTGGTCCGGAATGTCCGACTCAACGTCATATGTGAGGTCCAAGTTATTCTGGGACGCCCGAACAACAAGGGTCTTGAGGATCCCGAACACGGTTTGCCGTAAAGAGTACGACACGGCTTCCATCGTCATGCGCCCGGCTTCGACTGATACCCGAACAGTCAGAGTCGGATAAGCGAAGGAAAGGCGTTTTGACTTACTCTTTGAGATGTCCAAAATATCATCAATAATCAACAGCAGCGACCTAGCCAAACTGTGAACGAGTAACAAACTCTCGCGCTGCGATCTATTCAAGTCACTATCGAGTGTCAACTCGGTCATACCGATGATACCGTTCATAGGCGTCCTATAACCCCGAGTGCGGTCAGAACCCGTCCCCGATCGTAAGATGATATGTAAACACTCACCTAATCTCATGCGACATGTTCGCCAAAAACTCGCTTTTACTCCTGTTTGCCAACTCAGCCGCCTCCCTTGCTGCGGTATTCTTCTGGATTGAGTCGCGCAAGTTGAACACCATCTGATTGATCTGCGTCTTCAACGAGTCCATCTCACCACTCGCCTCAACGGTGATAAACCGCGTAAAGTCACCGTCCATAGCCGCAGCCGAAATTTGGGCAAAGCCTCGCACTTGTGTCGTTAAGTTGCCAGCCATGGTGTTGACGGATAATCTGTGACACAGTATTAGAATAAAGGCTGAAAGTGGAGAATGCCACCACTAGGAAACTCACGTAATCTCTTGCCATATACCTTGGACATTCCCGACCTCAGCTTGCACACCCAGTTTACCTTCGGTACCGACCTCTCTCGCGACTTTCTTCACCTCGGCCGCGAAAATAGCCAATTGGTCAATCATGTCATTGATCGTGTTGACCAGAGCGAGCATCTCTCCGGAAACGGACACCCCAGTAATTTTCTGTGTCAAATCACCACGCGCGACAGCAGTCTGTTCATATTCTCATCAACACCAAACATGAAGAAAAAGAAAACGAAAAAAAAAAAACCTACGGTTGCCACGGCGATTGTCCGCACTTGAAGTGTCAAATTCGCTGCCATAACGTTCACATTGTCCGTCAAATCCTTCCACGTCCCACCAACATTCGTCACCCTCGCTTGTCCGCCCAACTTACCCTCTGTACCGACCTCCCTCGCTACCCTCGTCACCTCATCAGCGAACAGGTTCAAGCTCTCCGTCATGCCGTTCACAGTCTCTTTCAGCTCGAGAATCTCTCCGCGCACGTCGACTTCAATCTTCTTGGTCAAGTCACCGCCTGCGACGGCCTTGGTTACAGCGGCGATAGAACGGACTTGGTTGGTCAAGTTCATAGCCATTAGGTTGACGTTGTCAGTAAGAACCTAGGGAGGCGTAAACAAGACGAAAAACGGCTGCAAAGCTTTGTGTATGCATACCTTCCACGTTCCCTGAACCTCCGGCACACATGCTTGTCCCCCCAAAATACCCTCCGTGCCGACTTCCAAAGATACACGAGTGACTTCATCGGCCAATGTACTCAGTTGTTCTACCATGGAGTTGACCGTCATCTACAGCACGACATATGTCAGTGTCAAGGAGAAAGAAATAGCAAAGCAGATACACCTTCAGATCCAACATTTCACCCTGCACGTCAACATCAACCAGCTTGCTCAGATCACCCTTCGCAACAGCCTTGGTAACCTCTGATATCGAGCGCACTTGAGCGGTCAAATTTGATGCCATTTTCTGTGACGTGTATTTTTGTCAACAATTATCCTTATCGCGCAAGATCTACGACGTTAGACTTACATTGACGTTCCTCGTCAAGTCAGCCCAGGTACCCTGGACACCTTCAACAGTAGCTTGTCCTCCCAATATACCAAATGTTCCGACTTCTAAAGCCACACGCGTAACTTCACTCGCGAATGCAGACAATTGATCTACCATGGAGTTAACCGTACCTGCCATGCATATCATCAGCATGCATCATTCAAACCATGGAGCAATACCACTCACCCTTCAACGTTGACATCTCGCCTTCTACTTGGATTTCTATCTTCTGCGTCAAGTCACCCTGGGCGACGGCGGTCGTGACCAGAGCAATTGATCGCACTTGGTCGGTCAAGGACGAGCACATCCTATTCACATTTCGGACCAGCTCAAACCAGACACCCTCAACATCGGGCACTACGGCTTGTCCACCCAATTTTCCTTGAGATCCAACTTCCAACGTAACACGAGTAACTTCAGCAGCCAGTGCTCGTAATCTAGTTCGCGACGAGATTAAAAGAAAGGAAGAAAGAGAAAGTCGGGGAAACATACCTGATAACCATTCCGTTGACTGTGTTCTTCAAATCCAGAATCTCTCCCCTGGCTTCGACTTCGATTTGTTTACTCAAATCTCCAAGAGCGACAGCCTTGGTCACTTTCGCAATGCTCCTCACCTGGGCTGTCAAGTTTGCTGCTAGGTTATTGACAACGCCAGTCAACTGTCTCCACGTTCCTTCGACATCCATAACGACAGCCTGGCCTCCCAACTTGCCTTCCGTACCGACTTCTTGCGAGACGCGAGTGACTTCATCCGAGAACTGACCTAATTTATCGACCATGACATTGATAATCTCTTTTAAATTCGTCATAGCACTGCCTGGAGCGGGGGCAGTAATCTTCTGATTCAAATCGCCTTTAGAGACTGCACCACAGACACGAGCGGCATCTACAACGAGGGCGCGGAGCCATACGTTCTCTTCTTCGACGGAAAGCCCACTGTCGCTTGTTGCTGGTATAGCGGGGCCTGGAGGGATTGGTATATTCCCGTTTCTGCTAATCTCTGTGACAGCGGTCGCATCTCGCTCCATACCGGCTTCGCCATTAGCCGTAGCTGTTGCTGCAGATAACGCAGAAGATGGGGGGTATATCCAACACCTCCCGCATGTCGGACAAGACACCTGGAGAGACCCACCCGCCCCCGTTGTCGTCGTCACTGTCGGTTTGGGTGACAAAGGTTTGCTGCTGTAATTTCTGTTGTGGTGATAATGGATATCACGGTTTGCGTCTCTCAAGGACAGGCCATTTCCATAGCCGTATCGGTAATATCCGTTCGTCTTGACTGAACACTGCTCGTACTCGTAGCCCCCATCTTCGTTCTCACTCTGCGAGTTGCCCTCGCAGGAGCCTATCTCGTCCCAGCTGTCATCACGGGGATCACCCTCATGCCCGTTCGCATCGCCTCTATAGCCATTTGCCACTCTCCTCGATTCTCTCCTGGCCGCCCTCCTCTTTGCCTGTTTCTGGAGCTTGGCAGCGACCTCCTCCGCCATCCACATCCGGCGCGCAAACTCACTGAGACAGACGAGAATGGTTTCGGTCTGCCAGTCGCGGGGGCCATCGTAGCGGGGAACGGGGACGCCCGAGGTTGGGCCGAGCTGGTAGGCGGAGACGAGGGCGATGAGGTGTGAGCGGAAGGCATCGGGGGTGGGGGACGGATCGTGGTCCGTCATGTCGTCGCTGCTGCTGTTGTGCGATAGTGTAAGGCTCTGTGACGTGACAGTCACGATA
>QFEO01000398.1:0-19082 GCA_003316615.1 Amanita pseudoporphyria
AATCTTACAAATGCGGAAGACCTCCTTTACGAATATAAAAGAAGAAAGAAACTCGCCAACTGAACCTCATTACCCTCCATGTCTTTCAATGAACAATTCGGACGCTACATCCCGACCTACCTCCGACTCTCCAATTCTATCACAACTGGAACTGGATCTGGAGAATCTCTTGTCCCCAGCCCAGCGCACACAGAAATGGATTACGATGAAGAACGGGATCCTCAGGACTATATCTTCGCCAGTCCTGCCCCATCTGAGGATTGCACCCAACGAGCGAGTTCACCATGTTCTGACTCCGCAGCAGATGCACGCTCTGAGCCGTTACCATCGGTACCTTGCAGTTCGTCACGAGCTGGTGCTATTAGTCAGGGAAGGACTCTCTCTAGTCGACAGAGCTATTTGGCTCTCTCAGAATCAGCATCTCAGCTACAGAGACCAGATACGCCTATCCCAACTGGTCCCGAAACTTCTGGACCCCTTACAGAAGTTAGTAACCTCCCTCCGTACTCTGGACCGATCGCAACCAATATGGATGTAATCCCTATTCCGTTTGCCGCCTCCTATTCATCATTTGAAAGTCTCAAGACTCGCGTCTCCACTACCCTCGATTTAGCGAAAGCTACAGTACCACCAAGAATGTGTGACATAATCACATCTATCTGGTACCTCATTATCAATCACGAGTTCTGCGTTACCCTCATAGACCTCGCCGCCTCGGACTGGAACTACACAGCAGTCCACCTCCTTGAGGCAATCGCCAATCTTAGTGCCACACAATGGCATGAAGATATGACATGTAACGTGATCATGAACCAATACGTCGTCGACCTTCTTTACAGGTTGCAAATTCCTCTGGTCCGAAGTGTACAGCTAGAATCCGGTCTCTGGGTTCCATTGGTTCTGTTTCCTCCAGTGAGTCTTCCGGTTCTCCGAAGATATGTCTGTTCCAACATTCGGTCGGACATCGGTTGAACTCTACTTCTCCCTTATCCCAGTCAATACTCGGGTTGTGTCGGTTTAACCATTCATGCCCTAGGAATAAATCTGATTTTCCGAGGCTTGATACCGCGAATTCTAGCATTTCTTCGTGTCCTCCTATCGTTACTTTAACTTGACACATATCCTTCAGGTATCCATCTTGGTTAAGGGATCCGTCTGCATTAAATACCGGCACTGGGTGTGGTAGTCGTCATGTTGGAATCTGATATTGTTCTACGAATTCTCGATTAATGCATGACTGCGTGCATCCGGAGTCGATTAACCCCACAGCCGCCACTTGTTTATAGTTATCTAGCTGGGTGAGCATCAGATCAATTTTGACGTCTTTTCGTTGTAGTACCCTCTTGATCTGTGGTTGTTTTTGCATTTTTTCCAAGAACCATAGTACATCCTTTTCTGATACTTTGTTCAGGTCCGAGATCATCTCTGGCATTACTTCCTGTTTTCGGGATTCATGTACCCATGCCTTCAGATCTCTTATTGCTATTTCGGAATTCTGTTCCCAGATTCTCTGTACCATCCATGGGTTACTCCATGGTTTGAACACTTTCTTAGTTGCACTTATGGGTGCATTCCTTAGATAGTGAATATGTTCACTTAACTCATTGTTTATTAATGAGTTTACATTTACATCACTATCTGTTACTTGTACCATGTTCTTGACCAGTGAATTGGAATGCGATTCATTCACTGGTCTGATCCAAAACCCAAATCCTTAGCAACTTCTTGTTTATCATCCTCATTCATTTCCTTTATGAATGCTCTAATCTCCGGTAATCCCATTTCTCGTATACGCGAATTCCCTTTATCGCGTTTTGGTTGTTTGCAGTCTTTAGCGAAATGTCCCGGTTTTCTGCAGTTGTAACACTTGAACGTATTTTTCTTCTTGTCAACGTCCATAGCGTTGGGATCTTGGCTAGTGCTTCCTCCGAGATTGGCGGGCGGCGCGGCTGTAGTCATCTCTTTTCCTCCTTTCCACTTCCCCCATCATCCTTTGTCCGATTTTTCCTCCTTAAAGGTGCTTTTAAGCTTGCCTTTATCTCCATATTGTTCGTGAGCATCCATGTAAGTGCGTGATAACTTAACAGCACGCTTCGTCCATTCTTCCAGGTTGTCGTCGTCAGGTGCTCCAGATTTAACGATTTCGAATCCAAGTCCAGGCATAAGTCCTGCACGGAACTGTGCTACCAGCGCCGTGTCATTGTATCTGGTTTCCTCTGCAAGGGCCTTGAATGCGACGACGTATCGTTCAGCGTTGATGTTATCCTGCTTTAACCTGGCCAACCATTGCTGCGCATCTCACTGGGTTTCAGTGGTGACGAAGAATCCTTCTGCTTGTTTTCGGAAATCTTCCCAGCTCATAAACGGGTAGAACAGGCTTTCTTGTCTGAACTCCATGTTGTTTCTTTGCGCTAACGTCGATTCCTCGTTGGTATTCTTCATTGCGTTGCTAACCCACTTGTCCCATTGCTCTTCGGCCTCGAGTAGCTCCTTCATCCGACTGGTTGCCCATGCTCCGGCGAAATCCTCTTCTCCTCCCTTAATTCTTCTGAGCACCATGTGAAACTTCCTACACGTTGTCTTTGAGTCTGTCTTGGTAAACTCGATTTCTCTAAAGTATGAGTCCCATTCTCTGAACCAGGCTGCGATTTTCCTTGGATCTCCATTATAGTCTTTGGGCAGATTTTCCTTGATCTGAGGCCCGGTCTTCGTGGTAGACGATGTGGCAGTAGTTTCGACTGTAATGTTTACTGGTTGTCGGAGTGCGTTGACCAATTCTTGTAGGATTTGAGCGGCGGCATTAGCAGTGTCGGTTCTCACACTGTCGATCTGAGCATTGGTGGCGTTTGCTTCTCTTCGCGCCGCATTCATTTGCTCTCGTTGTGCTGGTGGGTCTATGTCCATTGGCGCTGGTGGTATGGGCACATAATTGGGCACGTCGGCCATGAACCAATGGTTGTATCCCCAGAACAGAGATACTAGGTATCCTGTTATCGCTGCTGGAAGGGCATACTCGGCTCCTATACACTCTTGTTGCCATAGAGGGATTGTGTTTTCCAGATTGGCCCTTCATTCTACTTCGTCCCAGTCGTAGGTTCCGTAGATATTTGGTATGATGTGGACGATGTTGAGGGCTTCGTCAGTCATAGTGATGTCGAAGCGGACGTTCTTCCTTCTGAGCCATCGGCAGTTTGCTAGTTGTCTCCATCCCGGCAGTTTTTGCCAGATAAACAGCACGTGGAATTTGTCATCGATAAGCCATAGGTAACAGTATCCTTCCATCATCCATATGGGGGCTGCGGAGTCGTTAACCTTTCCTCTCCATCGAATGGCGAATTCTGATTCTGGGTTGTGAACTGGAGGAAGTGTTGGTTCCCCTTCCAGTTGCCAGAACCATCCGTCAATCCGTTGTAATTCTGCTTGCATGTCTTTGTTCTGGTTGGCCATTTCTATTGCTTGTTGAATGAGGAATTGCAACTGATCGTGATCGTCAAGCATCCATCCTTGTTGGATTGCGTAGATGACTTTTTCTGCTTTCCGGATTTCCTGCATGCAGTCTTCGACGATTCCCTCCATTGAGTCTAGGCTAGTCTGGAAGTTGTTGGCCAGAACCGTAAGTCATCGGCGTCGTCTAGCTTCTGCCTCCGTGTCTGGATTGGGATGATCTGCTCCGATGCGTTTAGGATCTTTATTGAGTGACTCATGTAACGCCTCGATGCCGATTATGTTCCAGTTGTATTCTCCGTCGACATCGGGTATGATATGAACGTGTCTGTCCTGTTCATGGATACTGAAGTGTATGTCTTCTCGAGCCATCCATCGGAGTTTATATAACTCGTTCCAGGAGATGTTCTTCTTCCAGTAATGCGTGTTATAGTAGTCGGCGTTGATTAACCATAGGTAGCATAGGCCAGGTTCTTCCCATATCGGGGTCTCGGATTCCATGCTACTAGTGTCCATGTTGGCTACCTCGTTTGACCACTCTTGTATCGACTGTTGGGTGTGGTGCGATTTGGGCGAAATCTGGTCTAGGAATATCTTCTTATTTCCTAGCTTTATTGCCGACCATCCATGACGGATCATGTATTGGAACCTCCTCATTGCGTATGGGTTCCTTGCTTGGTCTCGCACGATCTGATGTACCTGTTGTCATTCCGGGATTACTTGGCTCAGTTGTCGTTCAAAGCGGTTCCATTCTTCTAACAAGATTTCAGGTTCCGGGTCTTCTCCGTGATAGACCGACCCGTTGCCGTTGAGCGCATGCATCAGACAGTTCCTCTCTTCGTTGGATAGAACCTTCCCGTAGTGGCGGAGGCAGTCCTCGCCTCCCAAGTCCCAAAGCATGCACTGGTTGGACACATTGTCCAACAGCGCCTTCCTCACTTCTGATCCTGTTCCAAAAAGTCCAAGCATCTGCTCAAGAACTTGTAATTCCGCGGATTTGTGAATAATCTGCCTCCTTTCCTTCCTTGTAATTACCTGGGGCACGTAACATGCCCTGCGCATGATGCGTCCGCCCCAAACCTGTCGCTTGCACATTTCTGCGCAATGGTCACATGTGAGGTGCTCTACCTCGACTAGTTCTTCATCATCCTCGTCAAACTCCTGTGTGAAGAGGATGGTGGTGGCAAGGGCCTTGTTGCCCTCAGCGTCGGATTTGCAGTGTCCAACCTCGCAGCATTCAACAAACCTTTCTTCCACAGTTCGTTCTTCACCCGTATATTCGAAATGAACGGCGGGTTGACGTCTGGTTGCTGGGACCCGAGATATAACTGTTGAGGCCATCTCGGCCTCGTTGGCGGCACGGCGCTTGGCGATCCACTGATCCCAAGCCTCATCGATTTCTTTGAGCTCCGCGAGCTCGGCTAAGTGTTTTTCAAGGCATTGTTTCGCCTTCAATTCTTTCTGGTATTTGTGCCAGGCTTTGACATGGGCGCTCTGCTGGACGGCGTGAGCGCGGTGGGAGGTGGTCAGCCTCTCCGATTCCTCGTTGTATGCCCTTATGTTGGGTGCGATTTCAGATGTGAACAGGGCTACGGCCTGTCCGAGGGTCATAGAGACATGTGGTACCAGGTAGTTGAACCTGAACCAAGTCGACTCAACCAGAGGAGTCGTTCTAGACATGACGGTGGTGATTGTTGTAATAGTTGGTCCTTCAGCTGATATATGTATGTGCATTTATCTGATGCTGTGTACTAGATTGCAGGAGACTCCCAAACTGGGTTAGCTCAACTGCACAGGACTATGAGGGATTTAAGCTAATGGGTCCTCTTCTTCTACTAGACGCTTCCTAGTTAGGAAGGATGTCGACTCTTCACTCGCCAGGTGACACACGTTTCCCACGTGGTACACCAGATCCAGTCAGGGTCAGAATACGGTACTTCGCCATCGCACCCCTGCACTAGTTTTCGATTTAGAGTCTTGAAGAGGTTCTGACGCCCTACGAACGGACGTTTTCTTCTGCGTGATAGTGTGCCTGGGTTTTCAGCCTACGGCGACAACGAATGTCAAGCCAACGGCACACCACTCCTTGATACACACTATGGAGCTCGCCAGCTCGAAAGGTAGAATTGGGGCTGCCTAGCGGTTGCGAGTTATGTGTGAGAGCAAGAGTAATACTTTCGTGGTTATGTCAGAAGGCGCAAGTCACCCCCAGGCTCACACAGAGTCTCTGGCTGCTAACCCTACACAAGGGAAAAGTGAAGATGATGATAGAGCAGAGACGACCATGAAAGTGGGGATCGCCTTCTAACTACTACACTTATATACTACTGGTACAGGGTAAAGTAAACGTGTACAAACGAAGGCATGTGTGAATTGCATTGTGCATAGCCTCGCATAGCCATAGATAAAGAAATATGCATAGGGGTAGATAACGACAGACCTCATCCAAAGTCACATGTCACTAACCGTGACCAACTGCCATAATGGGGATTCGAGTATAGCTCATCGTCGAGTCCATAGAAAAAGCTCAGATTTGTAACACCTGATGTACTAGGTAGAAACCCTAAGTTCAACTTAGGTGTCAATACTTATCTGACTCATCTCATGGCTGATTATTAAGTCACGCTGAACCTAATCATCCTCACGCTCATATACTTGGTCATAGTACATGAGTTCATTGAACTATACATTTGGTACTTGACGCTTGTCGACGCTGGACTTGTCATCAACCCACAAGTCCTGTTAGTCCAAGCAGTACTAAGTGTTCTCCATTATAACAGGGTGCTCCAGGGTGTTACAGAGTGCTACAGGGTGCTATGGGATGTTACAAACATGGGCACCCATGTTACAGGGTACTATGGAACTCCCTGTAACATCCACCAGAGTTTGCTGATGTATTACGATACTTGATCTTGAAGAAAAGCTTGACTTGTGCAACAAATAGACCCTGGAAACCCAGCTCATTATCATCATGAACAACATAGACACAATCATGTCACTCAGGGCCATTTCGCCATGAGCTTGTGGAGCATATGCGCTCATGGTACATTCCACCAATACCTGATAAATTGCTGGGTGCATGATATATTGCAATTGCCAAAGGAAAGATATATATTTTTCCAGTGTAACTTGGACACTGTTCAAGCAGTACATCTTGAAGTAGTATCCGCAAGTCCAAATGTTCAAGTTGATAAAGGTATCATGATATGTCTTCATGGAGTGATGGAATATTGAGATCTTCAACTAGTTCAACAAAGTTATGTTTATAGGAGCGAACTAAGCATGACTTTGTCAAAAGAATGAAAACTATATATGATTAATGGACATACCAGCTGTACGAGCCATCATAACTTCTCCAATAATGTCCTTATGCTCAACAGCACCTCCATCATCATCATCGTCATGTGGCCTATGATTAAGAGCTTGTGGTGGGACTTCTATGTACCCCTGGAACAAGGACTCCATTAACATCCCATGTGTTACTGCTAAGTGAACTTAGTATGCTCAGTCAAGAAGTTCCCTGCAATAGGGATGAACTGAGACAATGAGCCCACTTGTCAAGAAGTGCTGTGACTAAGACTAATACAAGGATTAGGAGCTGAGTGATTAAGGTCACTTGAGAGGTGCTCAGGGAACTGATAAGAGTTGATCAGAACTCAGGATCAGATGTGAGCTTAAAACAAATAGATTAAACTTAAGGTACTACTGCTAGTACATGCTGTTTATATACTACTCAGAATATGTATGTGTTTGTATATATGTGTTACTATGTTCATTGATTATAGAAGGTGAAAGAACATGATGGAATGATCATATGACTGAGGTGATGTCATAGTAAAGTAAAAATAGAAGTCTGGTCTTATCCAGAATGTTAACAAACAAAGTAAACAAGTGTATCCTGAGAAAAGTGAAAATGTATCATAAGTTTATTACTGTAAAGACATTTAATTGTAACATTAGCTCTTTGCTAAGTTGAAATGTCCCTATTTCAAACACATATTTTTGTAAAATTTTATATTTATATGTAGATTTTTTATAGTTTAGAACATATGTGGGGGAATTTTGATTCCCATTGAAAATGAGATGTCCATTTAGTTGGAAATGATTCGGAGGGGGTTGCATGGTTTAATAAAAAATCCCCATAGGGCTCTCCTGTGATATTAGAGAAGCCAGCATTGTCTAGATCTCCATATCTGGTATGATCGGTGTGGAGCACATCTTCTTCAACTGTTACTTTGTGCTGAGTCATTCTTCATCATCTCAGTTGGTAAACCAGTCATGGTTTCTTTATTGCTACTTCTTTATTATGTTTGAGGATGTCCTCTGTGGTCATACCCATAGCGCCTTTAGGAATTGGAACATTCCTAGAGATGTTGTTGACAATTGTCAAGGTAGGGGAAGGGGGAGTAACAGAGGCCTTCTTCTTTCCTTTTCTAGTCTTAACAGGCATTGGTGGAGGCTGCATAGTCAGTTCTATCATGGAGGCAACAGCTGCATTGTGCACCATTGTCTCATGTGTGCATGCATTGCAGATCAGACACTGTCCTCAGCGGAGTCTATGAGAGATGTCAGCCATACCAGGGGGGACAGTGGCTTTCACTAGTCCCAGAGTGGTGGTTACACAAGTTTTGAGGCAGTCAAAGGAAGAGTAGGATGTGGCGAATGGAATGGGAAGGTCCATATTGGTTGTGCTTGATCCAGTGTACAGAGGGAGGTTACCAAGTTCTCTAAAGGGGCCAGTAGTTTTGGGACCAGTCAGCCTAGGTGTATCTGGTCATGAAGGCTGAGATACCTGTTCTGGGATAGGAGAATTGCTCTGTTGGCTAGTGATAGTCCTGCCCTGATAAGTAGCACTAGCTCATGTCTCACTGCTAGGTATCTGTGGTAATGGCTCAGAGTGGCCATCTGCTGGGGAGAGAGGGTCAGGGGAGTCCTCTCATTGGGAGTGATCCTCAGCTGTAGTGGTGCTGGTGAAGACATAGTCATTAGGATCCTGTTCTTCATCATAATCCATGCTTGTGCCCATTGGGCTGGAGAGAGGAGACTCTCCAGTTCTAGATCCAGTGAGGTTAGAGGATCAGATGAAGGCAGGGAGGTAGTGTCTGAATTGTTCATTGGTAAAAGACATGGGGGGTAAGGAATGAAGTTCAGTTGGTGAGTTTCTTTCTCTTTTTATATTCGTGAAGGAGGTCTTCTGCATTTGTAAGGTTGGGCTCAGGTTCCCAAGTATTATTAGAACTGTCATATCCATGCCACTTAATGAGGTACTGATAGTGGCGTCCTGCATGGTGATGTGTGATTATTGCTTCAATTTCAAATTCTTCTTCTCCATCAATCAAATCAGGGGGTGGCGTCATGTCATTAGGGCTGTGTGTGACTGTTTCTTTGTAAGGGGATAGAAGCGATGCATGAAACATGGGGCAAATCTTCCATTGTGCCAGTAACTTTAATTGATAGGTTACAGAGTTCACTATCTTGCTAATGGGGAATGGTCCTTCCCATTTTAGCATAAGTTTCTTTGACTCATAGGGCAGTCTAAGATTCTTTGTTTCTAGCCAGACTTTCTGATTTAGCTTGAAGGGTTTACTGAAGCATGTGATGCATTCTTTCACTTGTTGAGCAGCGATACCTATTGCTGCTAAAGCTTCTTCTCATGCTTTTTGTATTTCTTTGAATTGTTCATTTAAGGAGGGTGCAGAAGTTGGGTTTAAAGCTTTTGGAAGTAAGGTCGGCTGTGTACTGTACATTAGGTAGAAAGGGGAGCATTTGGTAGTTTCTTGTGTTCTAGCATTGTGCACAAATTCTGCTAGAGCGAGGTATTGATGCCATTTGTTTGGTTGATAGGTACAATACATTTGGAGATAGGTTTTGAGTTCAGCATTAAGGTGTTCTGTCTGTCCATCTGTTTGGGGATGAAAGGCAGTGCTAAGGTGATGCTTGATTTGCAACATGTTCATTAATTCCTTAAATAGTTTTGCTGTGAATTGTGGTCCATGATCCAAGATAATGGAGTCCAGTAGACCGAATTGTGAGAAAATATTGGTCAAAAGGAGGGTTGCACAGTCAAGTGCTGAAACATTCTCTGTACAAGGTATGAATACTACCCCTTTTGTAAGTCCATGGTCAACCACAACCATAATAGAGGTGAAACTGTTAGAAGGTGGTAAATGAGTGATGAAATCCATAGTAAGATTTTGAAAGGGGCACATAGCACTTGATAAAATTGGTTGTAAAGGAGTGACAGTAGGATGTGTGTTTGCTTTCATTTGTTGACATAAGGCACAGCCTTCAACAAAGGATTTAGTAAATGTGAACATTCCTGGCCACCAGTATTCTTCTTTGAGTAAATGAAGGGTCTTGAAGAATCCTGGGTGTCCGGTTGTGGGGGTGTCATGGATAAGTGACAGGAGGGATCAGCAAAGATCCAGGGTATCAGGTACAAAAATTCTATTTTTGTATAACAAAAGGTTGTCCCTTATTGTCCAATCAGAAAGTGTGGTCCAAAGGGGTGGCAGTTGGGATTTCACAATACAATCCACTATGGTTAAATATAGTGAATCAGCCAGGGTTGCCTTTTGTAAATTTTCTTGTAGATCAAGGCTAATGATATTAATAAAAACTGCATGGGGAAAAACTGTAACATCCAGGGTTTCCTCTTCTGTTGAGTGATCAGCTCTTTGCGAGAGTGTGTCTGGGACAATAAGTTTTGCACTGGGTTTATGTGTTAGGGTGTATGTATATTGTTAGAGAATGGCAGGGGTATGGGAACCCTTCTACCCTTCATGAGGGTTTTGGGAAGGGTAGGGGTGGGGGTAGCCTCCTCTAAACCCCTCCAAACACCTCCCTATATATCCAAACCCTTCCTACCCCTGGGAGTTTTGTCACAAGTTCAAGCAGGTTGAACTGTATATCCATAACATAGCAACAATAATAATGACATATGTACAATATTTTCACATTATCAGCAATGAGCACCAACTTCAAGGAACCTCAAAACAATCCACAGTTCAATGACAATGAAAAACATGATGCAAGGAACATGTTTGATGACTTATTCAGTGAAGCTGGTCCATTGTTAGGACTGACCAGTGCCAGCTCACCTGTGGATGAGCTGGTGCTATATCTCAGCACTGGTGTCAAGAATCTCAAGACTGACAGATCACAGCAGAAATTAGGGGACCCATTGAAGTGGTGGAGGGATCATTGTGATACATATCCAAAACTGTATGCCATGGCATGTGACTACTTGTCTGTACCAGGTATGTATCAGTTCATTCTTAACACAGTTTTTCTCATACATCCACAGCCTCATCAGTAGATGTTGAGTGTGTCTTCTCCCAGGGCTGAGCCATCTTGTCTTACCAATGGAATCAATTGACAGTACAAACAGTCCAAGCACTGTTGTGTGTTGGTGAATGGCTCAAGATTGGGCTTGTCACTGACAAAGATATGCTCAAATGTCTTTGTGGATTGAAAGACATAGAGGAGGACAATGAATCAGATGTGGATGAGGGTTGGGATGATATACTATAACAGACTAACAGTGGTAGTTGAAACTTGAATGTACTTAAGAGCATTTAAGCAAGCACAACCCTGGGGTTCATCTCTACCCTTGTACCCTTAGGAGACCCTTTACCAACCCCCAGGGTACTGAGGGGTAAACCCCCCAACCCTTTGCCAAGGGTGGGGGTATGGGAGGGTAAGGGTAGGGGTCTAGGCTCAAAAACCCTGGGGTGACCCCTGCTATTCTCTATATATTGTGATAGCATGTTCCACCATTGAGCTTGTCTTGTGGTTAAGTGTTGGGGGGAACAGTAGTAGGTTAGGTTTTTGTGATCGCAAAAGATTGTGATTGGGTGTTTGGCACCTAGAAGGAGATGTTGCCATTCTTTGAGTGCAGAGATGATGGCATAGAATTCTCTGTCATAGATTTGCCAATTACGCTCAGTTGGGGTAAGAGAGTGTGATATGAATCCACAGGGGTGCAGGATTCCATTTGAGTCATGTTGGGATAAAACAGTGCCAATGGCAAACTTGCTGGCATCTGTTTCAAGGGTGAATGGTTTATTGTCATCCAGTAATATTAGAACAGGGGCGGTGCTGAACTTTGTTTTTAATAGTTCAAATGCTTCTGTGCATTCTGGGGTCCATTTGAATGTTTTGCCTTTCCTAGTAAGGTCGTTTAGTGCTTTGGCAATTTGGGAAAATCTGTTAATGAATTTTCAGTAGAAGTTTCCAAATCCTAGGAATGATTGGACCTGTTTAACTGTTGTTGGAGGGGGCCAGTCTTGTATTCCAGCTAATTTGATTGGGTCCATGCTGATTTTGTCCAGTTGGAGAATCATGCTGAGAAACTCCACTTGCTGGGTAGTGAAGATACATTTCTCAAGTTTCAGGAATAGATCTTTTTCCTTTAGTGCATTGAGGACTAATTTTGTTCATTGCTTGAGCTGTTCCTTTGTTTTTGCGCAAATGAGGATATCATCCATATAGATGATGAGCCATCCTTTGAAAATCAAATCTTGGAAGTAGTTGTCCATCATAGCCTGAAATGTGGCAGGAGAGTTACAGAGTCCAAAGAACATTACTGTGGGTTCAAAAAGTCCATGGTTTGTGACAAATGCTGCTTTCCATTCATCACCTTTCTTTATTCAGACATTGTTATAACCCCATCATAAATCTAGTTTCATGAACCATTGCATGCCTTTAACCTTATTGAGCAAGTCTGAGACTAAGGGTAGAGGGTATGCATTGGGTTTGGTCCATTCATTTAGATAGCGATAGCCTTGGCAGGGTCATAACTGAGCTGTGTCCTTTTTTGGTACAAAGAAGAAAGGGGAAGCTTGTGGCAATTTTGATTGTCTAATGTAACCTTTTTCGAGTTGTTCTTTGATCCAAACATCTAACAAGTTTTGTTCCAATGGAGATAGATTATAGATCTTCCCTCTCTTGGGGATAAATCCTTCTTTCATATCAATGGCATGGTGTTAGAATCCAACTATAAGGTCACTAATATCACTGTCACACTAGTAGACAATCTCAGACTGTGTAATATAGTCTATTAGAGCAATGCCAACAAGTGTATCAACCAATCCAAGTGAAAGAGTACTGTGCTTCTTCCTACATGATAGGAAATACATGCTGTAAGGTAAAGTATAGTGCAAATACCATGAGGCATGAGTATTGGTGTCCACTATATTGCATCCAATCTGTATTTATGAATATAGAAGAATTAAACAAGTATCTAAGTCAGAAAACTATGTAAAACACAATTTATAATGATTGTAATGTACTAAGTGTGGCAGCACTATTTCCAACACATGGTCCCAAGGTCTAGATTCAGGGTACCATTCAGAAGCCTTCTTTTTGAACACTGCTTTCCAATCAGTGTACTCTGGAGGTATGACAGTGTCACCGGTGATTATATTGGTTGTGTCAGAACTCACACTTCAGTTCTGTTTCTCAGTATAGCCAGACTTAGAGCCGTATTTATGTGTGAACTGCTGTGCAGGAGAAAATCTGAAAAGATCCTGGGTCACATACGAATCAGGGTTGTCCCACCCCAATTTACTGAGAAGTCAATTGGCATTGTCAGCCTCTGTGTGTGACATCACATAGCTGATTACCAGATCCTTGTCGCTCTCTGCCAGTGAATCCTGTGCTAGACCTGACAGTGATTCTTGCAAAACTGACAAAGTTTTAGTAATTTGATTATCTGCAAAGACAACCTTCTTTGTTTTCCAGGCAACTGATGGGTTGTACTTCTCTAGCCATGGAAGTCCCATAATAAAGTCTTGGTCTCCTAGTTCAGTGACTTTGTACCAGTCACATGTTTGTTTGCCCTGGATAACCATGGTGGCAAGACATTTATGTGTGATATTGCCATTCTTGTTAAGAGTTCTGTCCACATTATGGACACATATCTGTTTCTTTAAGGGGACTTGTTTCCATCTATTTGTGATCTTTGAATTGATGAAAAGTCCTTCAGCACCACTGTTGATAAGGGCTTTTGAGGATTCAGTCTGGTATTCCAACTCGAGTGTGATGGGTAATAAGATCTTTGTATTCAATAAGGAGTTTACATGTATATCGGATATTGTTACACTGGGTCAGTCAGGATCATCTTCGACTGTAAGATGTCCTATTATTAAAAATCCTCTTCTTTGACAATAGACATCATCTTGATATGTTTCTCAAGAGGCAATTTCTTCAAGAGGGCTTGGATATTCTTTTCCGTGGGTTCTTCCCATTTGCTCTCTTCTGGAATTTCTTCCCATTTGCTCTCTTCTGGAATTTCTTCATCATTGGAATCTTCTGATGCTGCACAGATTCGCCACTTACTGAATTGATTACCCTTCTTCTTCCCTTTCTTGTTCCAGTTTCCTTTGGAACTAGTGCCCTTCTTATTTGGGCAATCTCTGGTTAAGTGCCCTGGTTGGTGACATGTAAAACACAGAGCATCCCTAAAATGTCAGTCTCTTTCCAATTGAGTCATTGCGCTGATTGTTATCAGGTCTATATCCATTGCATTGTTTCATTGGCTTGATGAAGATGGTTTGTGTGCTGATTGTAGATTGCTAAATACTTTCATTCAGCTATTGGTGTTGCTTCGTATCATGGCTAGTTTGTACCAATCGTCTAATGTTTGAGGATTGTGCATCATGATTTCAGCCATAATATTGGGCTGTAAGCCTTGTGTGAAGAAAGGTACTGCTGCTGCATTGCTATCAATCTTTGCTTGTTTGATAAGTTCCTTGAAATGTAGGACATATTCCTGAATAGGCAATTTCTTCTGATGCATTTTGTAAATGCGGGTGATCACCATTCCTGGGCTATCCACTTCCTGCCAATCTTTAGTGAATTGTTCCTTAAAGAGTGTATAGTTGTTCCATAGATCCGTATTGGCTTCGAAGTTGTCCAATTTATTGATCTTCCATTGCATAGCATCATTACTGATAAGGAGTAGGATAAATGCGATCTTCTGTTGAGGGGTAGTGAACCCTGGTACTAATGCAAAATAGAGTTCACAATCTCATAAGAAGGTCTTTGTTTCATTCCTTTTTCTGGTAAATGGTTTTGGCATAGGGATCTTTGGTGAGCCATTGGATTGAGGTTGTTCAGCCATTGGTGGGTCTGGATCAGGTGGAGGTGATGCTGGTGGAGGTGGTGGAGGTGATTTAGGTGAAAATGGTGGTAGTGGTGAAAGAGGAGGTAAAGGCAGTGTTGGTTCCTTTTTGCCTTTTCCTTTAGGGGATGGTTTCTGAGTTGAGCTGGAATCAGTACATTTGATTCCTTGGGGTGCTAATGTAGAGGTTGAGGTGGGTAGAAGTGTTGTTTCAGGTAAGTCACTGGGTTCTTTCCAATCGATAGATTCAGAACCCAATTCACTAGGAACTCAAAATGTTCCTCTTGTCTCACTGATATATTCATTAAAAAGATCATGGGGTAAATGATCATTTGGTGTGCCTTGGGTCCAGATGGGTCCTAAGAATAGATCATCCTTGACTGTGTTGTTGTTCTGGTAATACCAATGTTCATTTCTGAAGAAAACCTCGTCAAGGTTTAAATAGTACTTGTTTTTGAATAGAACAGAGGTGTTTGGTGGTCTATTAGCTCTTTGTGGTATCGAAAAGTGCTTGGAGTGAATGTGTGTTCCACTAAGAGAATATTTCCAGATATTGTCTTTTGTGTCAAGCTCAATCTGTTGTTGATCTAAGAAGTATTGGTTGCCTGAATGTCATGAGGCTTTGTTAGGCAGGGGAGCGGGAATATATTTTTGTGTAGACACAATGGCTAGTAGGGTGCATGATTATGGATTCACCCTTCTGGAAGTTTAATGGTGTTTGGTAATGGATCATTATCCAACCAAGTGATAAGTCAAGTTTAATCTTAATGTTACTGCTAAGTGAACTTAGTATGCTCAGTCAAGAAGTTCCCTGCAATAGGGATGAACTGAGACAACAAGCCCACTCATCAAGAAGTGCTGTGACTAAGACTAATATGAGGATTAGGAGCTGAGTGACTAAGGTCACTTGAGAGGCACTCAGGGAACTGATAAGAGTTGATTGGAACTCAGGATCAGATGTGAGCTTGAAACAAATAAATTAAACTTAAGGTACTACTGCTAGTACATGCCATTTATATACTACTCAGAATATGTATGTGTTTGTATATATGTGTTACTATGTTCATTGATTATAGAAGGTGAAAGAACATGATGGAACAATCATATGACTGAGGTGATGTCATAGTAAAGTAAAAATAGAAGTCCAGTCTAGTGTTGCCATGACTCCAGCTCTAAACTGACTCTGGGTTGTGACTGCTCCCGGAATAAGCCAAGACCAAACCGCTTTTGGCAGGTTGCCAGACCAGCTTTTAAAAGCCGGTCCCAGTAGCCCTAAGCTGGTCTAAGTCAACCCCATTGATCCCCATTGAAATAACATGCTTCCACCTTTAGTTTGCATACATGGAGCCTGAGGCACATGCCCATACAACTGTGGAGCTCTAGATGTACAGAATGTGGGGACAGGCATTTTCATTTGACTACAATAACTACTATCTATGACCAGAGCACTACACGACATCGAATGGAGCAAATGATAGAACCGGTGCCATTGTCTTAACTCAAATGTTCAAGATACAAAACATCAGAGTCGAGGAAGTCGAGGTGTATGCCAGTGTTGTGTTGATTGAGATGATAATCATGATAATCAGATGGCACCACTGTCTTCAACAACTTTATTCCAGCACTACCTGAGTCCTAGATAAAGAAAGTACTAGCAGATACATAAAAGTAGATCTAATCCTCCTGATCTGTTTCATATAAACCTACCACACTTATCACAGAATCCAAAGCATGAGAATTTTGCTCTATCACAAGATCTGCAAGAAGATCCCCATCACTCAGTGCTAGGTTGACCTCATTTGTCATAAGGCCTCACATGAAGTCCAAGGAAGATTTCCTCTTATATGTATATTTAAGCAATTGCAGCACCTCCATCAATGCAGGGTGATTGTGATTTCATCTCCTTGTATCAGTTTCTGCACTGGATGAGAATGCACACTCGCATGGGACTGAGGATGATTGAATCAGAAGATAGTCCATCACCATCAGAAAGAGCGTTGGAAATACACTTTCATTTGCCTGTGAAAATAGAGAATTAATACAGCCAGAATTTAGAAATGTAAGCTAGGTGCATACCTGCCAAAACTTAAGTGATTTGATGCTTCCCAACCTTGGTATCATAGATGCAGAATATTGGTGGAACTCTTCTTTGACGGTTGTAGTACCACTGACAGCTGAACTGCCATTATTGCTAAATTTGAAGGCTAGTCACTCCCAAGCCTGCATTTGAGGAGTGTGTGGATCAGACCATTCAGACCCAGACAAGATTTGGGGGGCTTCAGAAAGTTCTGAATCAACAGAGCCCGCCAATGGCCCCAACCAATTTGCACAGTACATATGCATCTATTTCAATTAAGTTAGGAGGCAGTTGTGTTTAACGAGGTACAGAACCTACAGTATCAATGATTTGCTTTTTCGTGTCTCTGATGTAACCTTCGTCCCAGTGTTGATCCATCCATGACAGCTGAATACAGGGGTTCAGAACTAGTAGCAAGATAAGATACTTGCATTGTGAGTCAGACAGTGATGCACAAATATGACTTACACATTGAAATAGCATATGATGACATCTTATCAATTGCCTGGTAGTATTTCACTGTGAATTTTAAGCCTGGTTGGATGAAGTGCTTCAGATGCAGCTGTTTCTCACAGAGTCTTTCCCAGCCTGACATAAACATCTTGATTGCGGGAATCATGCTGCAAAGTGATGGCAGCTTCTCAGCCACCATGATCATTTGGACCTCGTGTGGCACCTGAAAAACATTGAGGTCTTGAATGGAATACAGAGAGGCCCACATGAAGGGTGCACACCTCCAGGATCTTCATAAGATCCATGATTACCACCCATTCTTGCTGTGTTAGGCGAAGCTTTGAAAGCTCCTTGTTTTCTGGAGATGACAAAAAGATATCAATTGCCTGTCTGCCGTGTGAGACGACATGATTAACGATCTCACGCACCAAGCATGCTGCAAGGAATTGCTGAATCATCAGGTAGGTTGAGTCCCAGTGAGTCTTAACATCGAGGAGTAGGTGGAGGAGTGGAACCTTCATTGTATTCCCACTTGCATCCTTGAACCTTCCGCTCTTGTTGCCATCAGAAATAAACTGCTTGAGAAACTCCCATCGCTGATGTGAGGAGTGAATCGCGCAAACAATCCTGCGGACCAGATCAAGGGGTTTACAATGAAGTGCTTGTTCATACATCTGTCGTATCTCATTGCATGGAGGACCTTCGGGAATGTCAGCAAGCACCTCTTCAGATTCGCTGCTGTCAAAGTCATCCTCCATATTTTCAGCCACCAAAATAGCATCTCCTGAGTCGTCCAGTTCATCCATTTCCAAGTTAGCATTGTCAAAGTCTTCTGGCCCTTCTTGAGAAGATATGCCAGTGTAGTATCGCTTGACAACATGCATCACACAAATGTGAACAATATGCAGGAAGCACATAATGCAATGCTGCAATGAATTGTATTCCATATCGACTCTCTCTTTCAGTAGGTCCTCTAAGCTCTTGATGAATGTGTCGTTATTCTTTGCATTATTCATTGTCCAATGTCCAACCTGCATAGTTGATCAGAAAATCACCACACCATATTCTGAAAGTTACTTACTTTGAACATAACCCCTACACAGTCAAGCAGAGGAAGAATGGTGCATGCAATGCGCACACCTGAGTGGCTTCCTTGCAGGTTGTGAAAAGCAATCAAAGACGATTTGTACTCCAAGCCCCGAGTGATTTCATCTTGACTGATCCAGTGTGCAGTTATCGCCAGGAATGAATGCTGCAGTTGCAACAACCAAATATCCATTGTAAAACTCACCTTTCCTTTGGCTTTCTATATAAGAAACCACATTGATAATGACAAGTGAGCGGTGAGAAATAACTTACTTGCAGCCGTTTTTTCAGTTCAGGGATGTACTGATGAAATTCTTGAAAGATAGCCTCTTGCATCTTACTCCAGTGGGGGATATCTGTTACAACCATACGAGTTCAGGATGTTGTTGTATGTACTTTTACTTTTCACCATTTATCCCCTCGGACTCCAACAGACTCTTATTCTTACTTATGATGTAGTCATGACATCACCCATATGTCACTTCCTTCCATCACATTCCATATGACTTCATTGTTTACTCACTAACGTCATTGTTGACACGTTCTTATGCTTCCTTTGTCTATGCTTGGTACAGATCCTCATTAGTATATAAGGACCCCGATGTATAGTAGTAGAACCTAAGTTCAACTTAGGTTGTTATCAATCTAGATCGTTTACCTCTCGATTGTGCTCAAGGCTGATCATCATATCATGCTGCATCTGATAATCCTCACACTCATGTACTTAGTCCTAGTGCACAAGTTCCTTGAACTTTACATTTGGTATTCGACACTTGTTGACGCTGGACTTGTTGCAGACCCGCAAGTCTTGTTAGTCCAAGTAATACTAAGTGTTCTCCATTATAACACTTAAAGTCAAACTTACCTGGTTTGACTATCACATCATCAACCCAATCA